>JBCFYV010001421.1:0-51565 GCA_039000515.1 Timema cristinae | reverse complement strand
GGGGGGGGGGGTTTATGTGGGGGATACCCTTTGGGGTTTGTTCCGGGAAGGTCAAAAAATATTAGACCAATTTTAAAAAAAAACGCATGGATATGTATATAGATATGACGATTTGGCCCCCTTAAGCTCATGGGGACCGCCAACGGGGATCATCGGATTAGGATATTGATCGGGGAGAAGACCACTACACGCCCAAAAACGTTTTCCCGGGGACACATAGGGAAAAGCAGAGGAACTCGGAGAAACATAACCCCAAATCAGCCCCTTTAGGAGGGCCCTGGTGCCCTGCCCAGCAGCCCCTTCCTTTTCCCCCGAAAACAAAAAGGGGAAACACAAAAAAAAAGGGGGCCCCCTTATGGGGGCCAACAAAACCCAACATACACTAACATGGAAACGACCTCAGGGGCCAAAGGGGAGATTAAAAATGGAGGACTACCCCACCGATAAAGGGAATTCAAAACCCTTTAGTGAATACAGCCCCCCCTTTTTAAAAGGAACTGCTACAGACAGGGGACTACCTTTTGTGACAAAGAAGAGACCTAAAAAAATCACCAAAGGGGGAAAAAAAAGGGGGAAAAAAAAAATGCACAAAGAAAAACCAAAAATTTTAAGGGGAAAACAAGAAACTTTTAAAATTTTGAACTGCAAACCAATTGTTTTGCACTCCCAATGGACAAAAGAAAACAAGGAAAAAAAAAAAAAACCAAAAGGGGGGAAACCCCAAAAAAAAACCAGAAAAAAAGACGACCTCCCCCAAAATAAATTACCGATACTAAAAACTATTTGGAACCCCGAGAAACAATTAATCTAAAATGAGGGATTCATGCAGGGGTTTTCCTTACCCAGGGGGGCTCAAAAACCACTTGACAATGAAAAGGACTAAAACCCTGCTAAAAAAATTTTAAAAAAAAATAAAAAAAAAAACTATTTTACATTTTAAAATTGGGAAAAAATGATTTTACTAAAAAAATTTTTTCAAAAAAGGCTTCCCTTTCCCAATAAGCCTGATTTTTGGGCCAAAAAAGAATTTTCGAAGCTTTGATTTCACGATACGGCCCTTTTAAAAACAACTAAAGCGAAAACCGAGGGAAAAGGGCCGTAATTTTAGGCGTAATTTTTCCACGCCCCCCAAAATCTGGACCCAAATACAATTTCAGCCTTTACGGACTTTTAAAACACTCGAGGGGGCATAAAAACTAAAAACCCAAAGGAAAACACCCAAAACCCATTTTTCAAAAAATTTCCGGGGTTTGGGGGGGCACATAGGATTAATTGCCCCCACTTCCCGATGCTTTAAATGTGCCAGAGGCCCCCTCCCCGAAAAATTTAAAAGAAGAATGCCCCCCCCCCGGGCCCAAAAGCGAAAAAGCGGAGGGGCCCCCGGCAAAAACTACGGGGGCTGCGCGCATCCCAGTAACAAAAAAAAAAAAAGCCCCCCAAAAATTTTTAAAAAGGGGCATGGGGAACAACATGGGGGACAAAAAACAGGGGACCAAAAAAACAGTCATTTAAAAAGAATTTTCAGGGGAAAATCACAGGCAAAAAAAAGGAAAAAAAAACCAAAAAAAAGCAAACAAACAGAAAATCAGTAAAGGGCCCCGGGAAAAAAAAACCCAAAAAACCCAAAAAAATTTCGGGGAAAAACGAAAACTTTTTAGAGACTCCGAATTCTTTCCTTCCTTTTGGATAATCACAACCTCACTCCCGAAAATAGAAATGCAAAGGACAAAATGGAAAAAACTGTATTCCTCTAGGCGGTAATGTCAACTACCTATCCAATCTAGAACATTAAATATGGTCGACCACAAGAAATTAAAAATTATTACATTGGGAAACGCAAATGGAATAAAAACGCAATTAACAGAGAACTGGAAACATCTCTTAGAAAACTATGGGAAAATAGACGTTTTAGCCCTCTTCAGATGAAATCATTTAAAACAACAATAAGATTTACAACAATGAAAAACTATACGTGATTCGGCTCAGACAGACTAGTAGGGCAAACGCGATGTGGGGGCACCAAGCATAGCGAATACGGAAACACTTTCCCGTACAGAGGAAGTAAACTTCAGGCTCCGGCACCTGAAGCTTTACGACCCTTATGCGAAAATTGGAAATGGACGCGTTACTAAATTGGGGCAATGTATAGACCTCCAAATAGAGAAACTCTACCCGAAGACTTGATTGATCACAGAACTATTTCACCCCTTCTTTCTTGGCTGGCGACCTAAATGCGAAGAACCTGGACTGGATTCAAGCTTAAAACAACATTGCGGGAAGGACCCTGGGTACTCATGCTTAATAGAAAGGGATCCATAGTTGATCTGCGCCCAACCAACCCAAACAATATATCCTTATAACTCAAACAATACCGGATGTAAATAGACTTCATTCTTACAGACACTGACCTACCGTAGCGAGCTTACAAAATTTTTAAAACCATTTGACTTGACCATGTGCCTGTGTACTGCACCTTGATAATGGACTAAAGACAAACCGAACATCTAGGAGGGAAAATAAAGAGGGAACACCGACGGGAGGAGATCGGTAACACATAAGAGCAATCACTACCGGGGAAAGCAAACATAAAGCCCATACAAGATATTGACACAGCAGTGAACTTTTTACAACACGATCAAAGAAGGAATAAAACTAGCCACAGACAACTAAATAGAAAGAACCTCCAAATCCAACATCATAAGCAATAATCTCCGGTTGAAGAACGAGCAATCAAGCAAAAAAAATCAATTAAGGAAACATGGCAAAGGCACAGAGACCCTACAGACAAACAAAGGCTAAACATACATAACAAGGCGAAGGTTACGCACAAAAATTGTGGAATTGGAAAGAGAAAACTGGAACAAAGCTGTAATGAGGCCGGATCCTTTGGAGTCCTTTGAGACTAACCAAAACTTAAAGGGGAATACGGAAACAACAACGTACAGGTCGGTAATTTCATGGCGGGAAAAACGGCCTGTGTTACGAGGCACAAGGACAAGATGGATGCCATACAGAAACCCTAGAAACTCTTTTCACTCGAACTGGAACCGGAAGATGGAAGAATTCACCAGATCAAACAAACAATATTTAAGAGACTACTTTTCAAGACCAGTGACCGACGGTTATCAATTTATTACTTTCGAGAGAGAACAAGAGTAATAACACAAACTACCCAAGAACAAAATCCACCAGGTCCTGCGGGCTATCAGTATGAAACCATAGCGAAACTTTACATTCAAAGCATTTGGTCAACTACGCATTTATACAACCAAATTTTCGCAACACCATACCACCAGGACGTGGAAAACCACGGCAACGTACTAAACTTATCAAAAACCTGGAAAAGACCCCATTTTCGCAAAAACGGTGAGGCCAGTTACCTTACTAAATACCATGAATAAACTTTTGGAGGAGACTTATTTTATCCAGATGCTTGCATTATTAAATGAAAAAAAGTGATTCCCCTAAAAATACAATTCGGGTTCCAGGGATAAAGTAGTTACTACACCACGCTTCTAGTAAGATGCAGAGTCATAACCAGTAGGGATTTAACGACGGAAATACAGTGGCCATATTCTAGAATGGAAAAGCTTTGATAAGGCATGGCATGCTGGGAATTTTTTAAAGAAAAACTGTCATCGATGCAGAAATCCCAGGGCACTTGTAATCTATTAAAAGCTATTGCAGTAAGAGGATCGGTTCAAGTGGAAGATGGAAGGTAGTACATCACAAAACAAAGGATATTTCAGGGGTCCCTCAAGGAGCAGTCGCTCACCCTTAATATACTAACCTTTACACCAAGCGACGCACGGTTAGATCGGGATGCGAACTTTTAATGTAAGCAGACGACATATGGTTATATATGCATCGACAGGAAATATCACGAGAGCAGAAAACAAAATTCAAAGGTACCTCTCAACCTAGCGAAATGGTTCACCCAAATGGAGTTAAAGTGAACACATAAAAGCGGCGAAAACTCATTTCACTAGGAGACGCCCAGTACTCACACCGAAACCCAAACTATTTGGCTCAATCCTACCAAACGAAAAACACTGTAAAGTTACCTCGGGGTAACTTTGGGTCAGGCAAGCTTCACCTTCAGTGTTCACATCATTAAAAGCTAAGATGCTGCCATTGGAAAAATAGTTTCAATATATCCATAACTCAAAATCGATATCAAAACTATAAGGAAAATAAAAGTACAGTTTGTACAAATCCCTGATCCGCTCAGCCATCCTCTATGGTTGCCAGGTTTGGGGTCTGCAGAGCGAAAGGCGCACATCAAATTACTTCAAATACTAACAAAATAAAATTTTGAAAACCATCCTCGGCATTTCGGGAGGAGGTTCGTCCAACCGATATGGTTGCACATATGTGCAAGGATCAACACCATTTAAGTGAAGACATCCAAGACTCAATGAAAGATTTTACAAAAGGTCAGGGAAAGTGAAAATCCATATTCAGAGTACTTGGGTATACAACCTCCACGAGAAAACCATGTATAAAAGACCAAGAACAAAAAAAGGAAAACTATCCCCAAATTCACCATTTATCCCTCCACACCCGCACTATGTCATTTTTCTTTTAAGGTTCGACATTCATTATCATCCAAAACATTTCATTCCACATGTCATTTACAAGTTTCTACATTACAGGTTCCATCTCCCTAATTCCCCCACCATCACTCATAAGGACCCAACACACACGAAGAAAGGACTCGTCAATACCTGCAAGCCCTTGCGGCTCTCAATGACCTCGCAAGAACAGCAGCAGGTAAGGACGAGGCTAACACAAAACACAATGGAGATTTACTAATGTACAATTGAACAGAACGCAAACAAACAGACATGTAACAGAAGGTAACACTCAATACAAAGAATGAGAAAGAGATAAGCAATTATTTCGGCACTCAAAAAAGAAAATCAAGCCTCTCTCAAAATGGTGGCATTTAATAGTGCTAGCATAAGATGAGAGTCGACACTATATAAAAAAAAAAAAAAAAAAAAAAACACTGCTTAGGGATTTGGATCACTAGTCTACGAAGATTCGAGGATGGCGGACGACGTCTGCTGTTCATGGAGAAGACTCGAGACCAAAGACGGACACCAACAAGAAAGAGAGCCTTCCCAACATATGACCGTAGGATACACAACTTATAAAAGATATCCGAAGATTTCCAATGGACAATGAACCTCACAGGAGTAAGTTACACGGTAGAGGACTGGAATATCCAAAACCACTTCGACTCACGACTTCAGGACTGGTTCAAATCCTCTAAGGAAATGAACCAGGAGGTTTATACAGCTACTCACTACCAACGCGACGAGCCGGAGAAGTAGTAATAAGGGACTGCCACCAAACATGGTCCTAGAGCGCATAAAAGCGAAAGGCAGAAGTGACCAAAATCACTCAACTGTGACACTACCGACATTTTGGTTCACACTTGCTAAGATTAGCTCACACACCATCCTTGGAGTTAGGTACTTTAATCAGAGCGATAATTAGGGTTAGAGCAATTCATCCCTCTGACACAGTTTATGCAATGCACTAGTGTCCAGCGTTCATGGGCACACAAATAACACTTTCGAAAATGCACAGGATGCGAGATGCGTGAAGTGTTCAGAGCACACCTACACCAAACTGCCCCAAGAAAGACAATACGACACTGGCTAAGATGGATTAAATGCAAAGGGCCCACCCACGGCCAACTATTAGCAAATGCCCTGTATATTTGCATAAACTGCTGTAGCCAAAGGACAATCAAACCTCAAAACATGGCAGGGGACTTGACCCACCAACGGACCGCGCCCACACCTCCCGGGAATAAAACTACTGTTCTATCCCATCACCCGTCAAACTGTCCCTTAGACAACCAACTATCCCGGGCCCATCAGCTAAACATTCCCGCAGCGGCCGCCTCCATCTACCAAATCTCTACGATTTAAGGGGAGGGCAAAAAGACGCCACAGGTAATAAAACACCACTTCCACTCTCAGACTTAAAAGATCTCATTTCAACTGCTCAGTCGACCTAAACATTGCCAGTAGTAATAAACACACTTCAGACTAGACTGCACTAGACTTAGGAGAGCGTGACCGGGACAAACCGAAAAACTTATTATACTGCTAGGGGGAGTGACTGATATTCTCGACCGGCTATGATAACACAACTGTGATGGTGACGATGGAATGCTTTATGATATTTAGATGGAACGCGTACAGGGATACTTACATCAGGCATAAAGACAAGAAGATATTTTTTAAAGGAGGATTAATAGATATTTGCCCTAATAATGAAATAAATATACCCTCATCCCTTATAATTGTTGTAGGTTAGTATGGAACTAAGCTCCAAAAACAAACTTTTGTAAGTTTCAGGTATCACAAAAGCTAAATATTATGAACACTCACTGGTGTAGTCAGACGCACTAGAATAGCGACCTGCCACACGATGGACAAACCGCACAATACAGGAAATTACCCAGGCAGAAACAAGAATTCTAACGACCATACTGAAACAATCGAGAAACGAAATTGACTAGAGGATTCCGGGACAGTACGACTTAGCTGAACCACGGACACCATGAAACGGACTCAGGCTTGCGTAGTTGAAGCACTAATTTTATTTAATTACTTCTACTGTTACCTTACCTAAATTATTAAAAAAAATTAAACCAAATAAATATCAAAAATAATATAATCCTAGTTTATAATCCTAGAAGAAAGAAAAACTGTAATAAAAACCAAAATAAAACTAGATTGTTTGTAACATTTCCTAGTAGAATAAAAATGTACCAATACTTTGACAATCAAATACGCCAGAACGACAGTAGATCGCCGGACAAAACCTCACTCCTTCAATCTATTCCATTCTTGATTAACCCTTAAACCGCCTTCAAGCACAAATCGCAATTTCATGCCATTATACCTTTTCCACGGCTGGACGCTACTGGGTTACCGATAGGTTTCTTTACGAGTCAGAAAATACTGACACCGGGGTTCAGTCCAGATGGGTAATGGAAATGTATCACCCTCCAGAACCAAAATCTCAGGAATAAGAAATTCGTATCAACCACAAATACCAATCCGGATTGACCTAACAATGACCTTCATTATTCACCAACAATCAATATACTTTAAACACACCCTCCCAATCCAGGAAAAAATTAAAATTCTTCTATAACAAGACCCCTTAAACATCACGATCTTCAATTTTCATCCTCATAGTGTTACTTGTATTACTATACTCCTGTTGTAATTACTTAGGCTTCATTTCACTTGTTTCAATTCACAAGGTATACACTTTATTCACGAGGTTAAGAGTCCGACAGTGTTTCGGTACTCAACAGAACATCAGCCCTTTCTCTTGATGAGCTAGCTTGGGGGCGCTTTCGTCAAACGTAGAGACTCAGAGTCCGGGACAGCCGGATGGCGAAATTTAAGTAGTTCCCTCAAAAATCACTATGGCAGAGCTTTAGTATTAGGTATGGTGTTACTTCGAGATTGTATTGAAGTTAATTATGTAAATTCTACTTTTAAATACTAAATAATGCAATGATTTATTGGAGATGATTATTATTATTATTACTTTAGCACAACGTCTTACTAACCGTTTCGGGTTATAGGGCGATGTGTAATGTGTTTTTAGGGGGGGGGGTGATTGTGAGATGAAATGGAGGATTACATTTTAACGTGCGATCCCAACCACTGTGGAGTACTGGCATTCGTACATTCACAAGTTTTTGTCTTAATACACGGCTTGTAAGACGGGGAAGAACGGGGTTAGGCCTTCAGATTAAAATTTTGGGTCGGGATCGAGGGATTTAACCCCGGATCCAGCATAGAGTGCGAGACTCCTTACCCCTAGGGACCGCAACAAGATCACCTTCAAAATTAATAAAAATGTTTATTTCATTTTAGGGGGCTATGTTCATAATCATCTTTCAGACACAATTTAATTGTTTACTAATTGGAAATGTGCCCTGGTTTGGTAAAAGAGTTTATTGTAGTATAAATTAGTGTAATGAGGGAGTAAAGGAGGTGGACGTTGGAAGGAGGTTAAGGGGGGTAGTTCTACCACAAGAAATGTTAATGATATTTCATTTACTAAGGAAAAAAACTTGTAAACATTAAAAAAAAGTCAAACATAATATTTATTGGTTGTAGGACTCCAATATTTAGTACCGAGGATTAAGCTTTTAGTTCGGCTTTCTCGGAAATTTTGTACGTCGAGTGTCGGTAATAAAAGTGACAGAGCTGTGAAACAAATTTTGAAAAATACTAATTTTTAAAATTTTAAAAAATTTCAGTTATGTTTTCAAGCCACAATTTTTTTGTTTGGCGTGTGCGATGTAAATTAGGGCTAAAAATGCATGATTAAAGTGTTCGCTCTTCAAAGGGGGCCAGTAAAACAGTGTTGAGAGGGATGCTACAGCACGGGACGGGAATTTAACACTTTTAAAACAATAATAGCTCATATTAATCAACCCAGTCGGTTTCGGAGTTACATCTTCTATTTTTGGTAGTTTTTTTAATTTTACGGGGCACCGCGACCTTATATTCATTGGTGGTCTATAAGAAAAATAATTACTCTAATATTTTGAAATTAATAATATTTTTTATTATATTGTTAAAAAAAAGTATTTGACCAATGAAAAACTAGTTAAATTAATCGAAACAAATAAAAACGAAGTAAAGTGTGGGAATTACTAGAAAGCTCAGCCCCTGAGTTGAAAAAGGAGCTTTCGGGGAAATTAGTAGGTTTAGGTTCTGAAAAAAAATTAATCGAAAACTTGTATTCGGTATATTAATCATCTTAGCCATTAATAGGCAAGGGTTGTGGAACCTTCTTTTTTGAGATGAAATGGTGTGTGGACAAACAAAAAAAAAATTGGGAGGAGAGTAGCCTTTTCAAAGCAATCGGGAGTTGCCTCCTTCTTTTTTTTTAATATAGCCTGCAGAAATATTTAGAATTGTCTTCTCCAACATTTTTTTAAAAATATTTGGGCCCTTTTGGATGTTTTTGTAAATACCTCACCGGGAGATTTTTAAAAAATTTAATCTTTTTAGAAGTTTTTTTTCCCCAGCGATTTTAAAAACCTAGTTTTAACGTGGCATACAAAACTAAATATGGTTGTGGCGTTATTTTTGTTGGAATCCACCTTTATAGTTGCACCCAACCATGTGACCCCAAGCAGGTTCCCGTCTACTACCCGTTCTTTCGGGTTATACACTATTACTACTACGTATGTAGGGATTAGATTTTAGGAAGAAATATCTAGAATTTTGATTAGATGTTAGCCGCATTTTCGTGAAGAAGAATAGAAAACCCTTAGGGAAAAACCCCTCAGAGTACCTGACCCGGAAATTTAAGCCCCAATCCCCATCATAGAAGTCTAGTGTCCTGTTTAGACTGACTTTTTAGGACATGTGGGTTTCTGTCGGCCTTTTGCTCACTAATTTGGAGTGGTTCTTCACCCATCTTTGGAAATCAGACTCTTTTTAAAAGAAATTTTTGGTATACCCTCCCACAATTTTTTTAAATTTTTGATCTTTCAAAAGGGTTTTTTGGACTGGGTCCTCTTCAAGAAAAATTTTAGAAATTTGGATAACTTTAGATGCTATTTTAAATATTTCTCAACCAGATTTTTAAAAAAAATTTTCCCTTCCCCATTTATTTAAAAATTTGGATGTTTATAAACTTTTTAGTTCCTACGACTTAATTTTCCTCGAAATTAGATGCCTCTGAAAGTATTTGATGTGGTTTTTCACTCAGCAATCTTTTAAAATGAATCTTTCCCAGAAGCTCTTGGAATGGCTCGTCTAGAATTTTTTTTTAATAAGATGCTCTAGAAGTATTTAAAGTGGCTCTTCCACAACAAATTTTTGAAATTTATTGCTTTCAGAAACATTTTGGGGTGGTTGTCACTTGAAATTCTTCAAAATGGACATTCATCTGGAAATTAAAATTATAGTGTTATAATTATTAGTTCAACTACGTATTTAGAAAATTTAAATAATATTTAGCACCGCGTCTTTCTACCCGTTTGGGTTTTACCTTTAAGTACTATACGCTAATGGATTGGTTTAGAAGGTTGAATTAGAGGATTTGAACCCACATTGCGTGGAGGGAGAGTGGAAAATCTTTTAAGGGAAAAAAACCCCCAGTTCACCAGCCCCGAGATTCGAACCTCGATCTCCCCGCCCTCAGCAGTCGGCTACCCCGGAAAAAAACGCTTTAAAGCAATTTTACGCCCCCGAGGCGGGTATTATTTAGAAAATTGTATCTATAAAACAATTTGAATTCAAAAAAATTAAAAGGGGGCGTTGGAAAATAGGAAAAAGATAAAAATTTGAATAGCCCTATCCTATTCCAGTTTTACCACAGTTTGCTTGTTATTTATACATAACTATAGTTTCTTGTCGAATAAAAATGGAGGTTTGACATTAAAACGCCGGTAATGTGGCCTAGCGGCCCCAAGCCGGTCGAAAAAAACAGAGGGGCGTACACTATAATTATGCCTTAGGAAATTACTGAATTAACTGAAGAATGAAGACTATGAAATGGATGATGAAAAAACTACAAATTTTGGCGAGGTTGGTTGGGGTTCATTTTTCATCCCAAAGTTAAGATTTATTCGAATATTATTTATTACGTCCCTATACTTTACTAATGCTATTTAAAAAATATCCCCTCAGTTTACCCTACCGGGATTCAAAACCCTATTTCCAAGCCATCAGCAGTTGTCATTGGAAAGTGACCCTTATGCTATTTTAGACATGAAGCAGTACAGTATTTGTATTACGTTTGCTTACTTCCAATTATATAAAATTTAATTTAATTTATACTATTAAAACCCAAAAGTAACAATAAAAAATGGTACGGGAAGGGTTTATTTATAGTAATCTACCCCTCTTGTTTCTTTACATTTCCGGGCTCCGTTCCTTTCCTACACACCCCAAGAATGCGCTTGAAGATTAATGGCGGTAGAACTTAGGGTTTTATGAAACAATGAAACAATAATCTCGTAAGCCTGTTTTAATCCCCATTTGGCATCCCCTGAAGGTAATTGGGGTTAACCTTCATTTCTTTCAAAATCAACGTTGGGGCACTTATGGTTTTTTGTAAGTCTGAGCTATTTGGTGTTTGTGTGATCGGGGAATTAGTACAAAGCAAAGCTGACATGTGAGTAATACCCCCAATTTAAAAACAAAAAATTTTAAGGGAAAATCTTTAAAAATTTGGGTTTAATTCTCGCTAATACAAAAATAAAATGTACCTGTCAAAATGCCGTCCAGGATCAACGTATTTTAATTACGCTAATGACAAAAGGGTAAAAATAAAGGTTGAATACAAAGCTAATGCACTTGAATTTGCGGATCTAGTTAGTTGGAAAACTAATCAAAAAATTTTAAAATAATTAGAAAAATATTTTAATGATCAAAGTTTGATGTGTTATTGATCTTTAGATATTAATAAAAAGAAGTAAAGCGTCCTACATACATAAAAGAATTTTTAAAACTAACAGAACCAAATAAAAAATTAATGTTAAGAAAATAGTAGGCCGTGCAAAAATTTTTTTCTATCAAAAGCCACACTGGGGAAATGACCTCTCCGATTCCTACACAATGCTTGACTTTCGTTTGTAAAGTTTGTAAACTTATTTCCATTTAAACTAAACACAAAAACGTTATTATTAAAAAATGTAGCGTTGTATGCCCCCTCCCCCATACTTTTTTTTAAATTAAGCCAAGTTTAATTATTTTCTTGGTTTTTTATGGTTTCAGGAAACCCAATATTTTTAATTATCCAAATTTGGGATTGTCCATGATGGGCCGGTTCGCCAAGGTTGTGTTACACAGAATGCACGGAGAAACTGCGAGTTCGCCTTAAAATACTCTATAAAACCACATAAATATTGTTAGCAAAACACAACGTGTATTTTGTCTAATACGCAAAATTGGATAAATGCCATACTTATCTAGTCTGGTTTTTCGGTAATAATGAGGTCAGGGTTTGAATTCTAGTTTGGGTCTACTGAGAATTGTCTTTTTCGTTTAATTGGTACTCGCTTTCTTTTAAAACGCAAATACAGCTAATCTAAATTCTTTATGCATTTAGTTCTTTCCCCCACTAGTGTGTAAATGCTACAGCCCCAATTATAGTTAAAACGAATTAAAAAATTTACAACCAGATAGTAAATTCGCTGTAAAGGGGGTATTGTGACATAATACAACAATATAATAATCACAGTAGTAATATTGACCACCTGGGAACACCTCCCATAGACTAGAAGGGGAAATATAAGCCATAAACATAAAATTATACAAGAGGATAATTTTATTGGTATTGTAAACCCTATAGTAGAAAAGGGGAAATGACAGTTCTGGGCCACTTTCTCCCCTAATGTTAACATTGATTTCCCCGCACCCCCTTTTAAGTTTATCCTCACGCACCTTTGTGAAGTGAATCCTCTCCGCACCGTGTAAAAGGGAAATTACTTTCTTTTTTACACCGCACCCGTGAAGTGATCCTTACCACACCCGTGTATGGTGAATACTTTTCCCGATGTTCGATGTTTGTATTCTTAGTGGTGGTCTTGGAACGCAGTCATCAGATTTTTTGATGTTGGATGTGTGTGAATGGTGGTGTTTTTGTAGTTGGTTTTAAATAGAGCGACAAAGGTGATAGATAACTTTGCTATGTAGTTTTTTCTTGGGTCACGGAAAGTGAGAGCATGAGGAATAAATGTTGAGGGTAAATATTGTTGGTGGGTAGATACATTTAATTTACAATATCCGTCCCACTTTTGGCTATATATTTCTTATCGTGTCTGAAATTATGTTTTTGGTAGCTTAGCTCAGGCTTATCTCAGTCCCAGTCCCAGTGTAAGGCGGGTTACTTTCGTCCCTGTAGACGCTGGTAAGGTGATCAACCTGTGGGTTCCTCTTCCCAAGTGTTGATTACGTCCTCCTTAAAAAAAACCCTCCCCCTCGTGGTGTTGTCTAGCACGCCTATCGTCCCACTACGTCACACCTGTGTTTTTACCGTTTATCCACCCCCTGCTCCCGCCCCACCCGCTACCACCACCGCCCGCCCCCTGACATACTTTCCCCTCTCTGCCCTCCCAACAAACCTGGACATGTTGGTTCTTGCTGTGATTATTAATTATTAATTATCGTTAATTAATTATTGTTAATTTGTAGGATAGAGGTGTTTGGGAGTTATTATTAGTAGGTAGAGGTTGTTTTTATTATCGATTAGGGTGCTGTAGTTTATTTGCTAAGCATAGCAGCAACCGGGCCTCGCGCCTCCAGAATTTCCCCGGAAGACCTATAGAAAATGACGCAAGCATCTCCAGCAGGGGCTCGCTGCTTCTGATGACAACTCCCCTTTCACTTTTCCCTCCTCACCCCTCCCGTAGAGCCGAGGTCGTTTCATCCTGGTTTCTCCCTCCCCGGTCATTACCTTCTGGGGGTGAGTGACCGAGCCAATAACCTCCATTCTCCTTGAGGAATCATTGTGTTTCTCAAAAATGGACATGCCAAGACAAGCTCGGAAAACTCCGTTAATTGGCCCGTTTCGCTTTAACATCCCATGAAAGTGGACATGTTTTGGCCCATGTCTATGACGCTCTCTCACACACATATCCTAACTTGTTGGTACGTGGAGGGAGGCTCCACCGCCAAGCCGGCTCTCTCACACACATCCAACTTGTTTGGTACTTGGATGGGATGAGTGGAAAATCATCTCGAATCACTAACGCCTCCTAAAAAAAAAATATTTTTTGTTTGGGGGTTACTGGGCTCAACTCTCTATACTGCGGGTGGGGGTGCTTTTCACGGGTGGTGAATTTATGTTCTATAGCTAAGTTAGTTTGTAAGTCGTGCGTGATATAATCTTCGTGTCTAGATGGATTCGAACAGAGACCATCAAATTACTACGAGCCTTACCAACAGCACGATAAGTTAGTTACCACTTAATAGGCGATAACACCGCAACAATTTCAACGGACTCAATGTTAATAAAACTCTCGCTCTCTGCAAGAGCGGACTAAGTACAAATAAATAAAATGACTATCCTCTGTAATGTATTCTGTAAACGAATATGAAAACAGGTATTTAGTTAAACTTGCACGTAAATAAAGATGACGAATTGGTTGAGGCGTTACTTAGCAAAAGACTTATACTATAAATATGGAAGAAGTCGGAGTTTTAAGCGGTTGCTATACTAATTACGTAATAGATCAGCTGCGAGCTTGTTCATTCTGTGCCCTCATTTTCATGGCAAGAGTGGTCTTACATCCGTGAAAGTGGACATTGGGTGTGTAGAAAAGCACCTAGTAATTAAGTGGGTACGTGTTCAATTACAACGCTCAATTGGTCCTTTAAAACTGACTACCGTAGAAATATATAATAATATTAAAATTATAGATATTGAAATTAAAACTATAATCTTAAAGATAGAAAAAGTTACCATCTCACATAATGTTGATTAATTAATATTTTCCTTCCATATTATTATATTAGCGGTTGTACTTAATTAATGCGGATAGGCTAGATGGTTATAAGACGTGATTCAAAGAAAATAATGTTTGAGTACTTTTAAGAGGCCAGCCTTCAATGCACCCAACATTTGCGAGAGTGAGAAAAAAAAGTCATTGTGGTACCGTGTTTGCTAGCCATTCGTATTCAGTTTAGCATCGCTCGTAGCTCGAAAGTTCCGGGTTCAAATCTCACCCACGTGGACAGAGGGGTGTGTTCCTCTATAGTCCAATTTTAATAGGAATAGCCTTATCTTAAAGATTAAAAGTTACCATATCTACTCTCACATATTTATACGGAAATAATAAAGAGGTTGCGTTCGTCCATTTTGCACCACCGTTTGCTAAACCAAACTTATTCATTCGGCGCCATGGCAGTACATGCAAAAGTTGTATACCGCAATTGCTATTCTTATGGCCAAAGTGTACACCAGTTGCCTGAACAAAAGCATTTCAGTTTAGCATCGCTCGTAGCTGAAAGTTCTGGGTTTCAAATCTAAACCGCGTGAAAGAGGGGGTGTTCCTGTATAGTCCAATTGTAATAGGAATAGCATCATCTTAGACATATGAAAAGTTACATATCTACTCTCCATATTATACGGTGTTAATAATCAAGCAGGATGCGTTATTCCTTTTGCACCACCGTTTGCTAAACCAAACTTATTCATTCGGCCCATGGCAGTACATGCAACCAGTTGTGCACCATCATTTGCTATTCATTCTGCACCAAGCGTACTCCCAGTTGCCTGAACAGAGCATCGGCAGACCACAGCCCATCCTCAGTGGTAGGTTAGAAGGTTGTCTGATGGGTAACGGTACTTTACAGTATCGAATATGAAACGGGTATTTAAAAATAAACTTCTGCCTCTCTCTCTTTTTTACTAAAGCGATATAATTATTAGCACCGGGATTCAAACTGGAGGTGACTGCTTCCAAGTGGTAGCGAGTCTGTGGTTCGATCCTAGGAAAAAAATTACTTCCAGGTTTATGACAGCACTCTCGCAATATGAGCACATGGACTAACATCGGGACTCACCTATTATGTTTTTTATGGGGTGGATGAGGGGTCAGGACTTAAAATTTCGGTTGGGACGCACGAGGTTTATTTTTAGCTTCACACCTAATGTTGATTCATTTAATTTTTTTTTTTCTTCTGACTTACATAGGACCTTGCGGGTGGGCAACGACGTCCTCAATGCACCCTACATTGGCGAAAGTGAGAAAAAAAGTCCATGTGGTACCCGCGTTTGATATTCATGTTATTCGGAATGTATCTAAAAGTTTATATAAGTACCGTGATTTTTTTTTCTAGCAGAATGTATCTAAAAGTTATATAAGCACCGTGATTTTTTTATTCCTAGATATTTTACTTAAAACTTATGTAAAAGTTATTATTTATGTTATCAATATATATATAGCCGCCATGATTTTTTTTTCCCTAGGTTATTTAAAAATAGGAAACATATGGAAAGGTTATACATATTTAATAAAATGTCGTCGTCGTGATTGTTTTTTATGATATTTAAAATAAATTCAAGTGTAAAGTGAAAACACGTTTTATTCTTCAGGCTTTTTAACAGAAAAGTTGTCAAGTAGATATTATTTAATTGCTCGTACCAGGTTTGTCGTGCTTGCTTATCGGTCCACTAGATGGATCGAAAGCCAGTTTAGTTAATGTAAGGTTTTAGGAGAGTTTACAAATATAAATAAGTTATGTAAGGTTTTATTAACAAATTGCTGAACTATTTATATACGCTAAGCCTTTGTGATATTTTAAACGTCAGAAACCCGTATTCATACGTCAAGTCAGGTGATCTGCAGTACAAATAATTTAGGGTAGAAAGTAAATAAAAGTTCTGCCTGAATATTCACAATTTAACATATTCCTACGTCAAGTCATGTGATGTACAGTTTATACTTTAAACGGGCAGAATCCCTTATTATACATCAAGTACTCACA
Organism: Timema cristinae; assembly: GCA_039000515.1. Taxonomy (NCBI): domain Eukaryota; kingdom Metazoa; phylum Arthropoda; class Insecta; order Phasmatodea; family Timematidae; genus Timema; species Timema cristinae. The sequence goes on along the minus strand of JBCFYV010001421.1, from coordinate 35,063 downwards.
GTCGGCAAAGACCTAAATAATATTGCGCTTGAAATTAATTGTTGATTGTCAATAAAAAATTAAAAAAACTAGTAAGAATATGTTGTTAATATTTAAGTTAAGGTGACGAGTTGACACACGGTATTCAATATCTTGTGTTTAGTTTTACCGCATTTGCTTTGTAGCGAGAGTTTGAAATAGCCTAGAAATATATTCAGCTTTGGGGGGAATGGATGTTTGACCCCCCCCCTAACTCCGCTACCAGACACCGGTTTCGATTTCAACCGCTTCCCCGCTGATCCTGACAAACACCTAAATAATTATTGCTGCTTGTAAGGTTAAGGTGACAAGTTACACACGTAATCTAACCCACATGGTATTCTGGAGGGAGAGTTGGAAAAATAGCCTCAGCTTGATAGGACAGTGTTCGAGCTCCAACTATCTAGTTTAAAAAAATTGTCTTCAGCTAGCTATCTGTACGCCTATAATGTGTATAGTTCACCTATACAAAAGCATAAGCATGCGGTATTCGGAAATAACCTCAGTGTTTGAAGTCAAACCAATGATGAGCTCCGCTTAGTAGGTTATGAGGACGGAAAATGTACCCGCATTTTCACGAAGTGTGCGGAAAAAAAAAACACCTTTGGTCTACGTTTGCGGGAGGGCTGACACATAGAATGGTCATGTACCAGAACGGGAATCAAACCCGTGACCTCCCTTGCATTGGCAGTGACGCCATAGACTACGGTACCAGTGATGTAGGCGAATAACAAACGCATACAGAGTAAGTTTGTTGATAGATACTGACTCAGGTAAATTAGCTATATATCTTCATACTATAGTTTTGGTTCTTTCTTACCAAACAAATTTAATATTTAAGCTAAGGTGTCAAGTTCACACACATAAGTGTACCCGCAGGGAGAAATATGGAAAACCTCCGACGCTGTTGAAGGAATATATGGAGTGGAGTTGTTTAGCAAAATTATTAAAATTATAATACTAGGCTAAGTGAACCGCAGGGAGAGTTGTAACGTTCGCCTAGCCGTGATTGAACCACGGATAGTGTGTTTGCGGTTCAAGTCAAAGAGTGAAGGTGACATCAACATTAACGTATCTAGAATATATTTAAGGTGTTCGATAGGAGAATGAACAGTTTTAGAATATTGACACATGTATATTGTGCTTAGCCCCAAGAATCTCGATGTTGACCATGCGACACAACTATAGCAGGAACACAGTTGGCAACAAGAGTTAAACCACTACGATGAAACGGAGCAGGAGATAGAGAGAAAAAGGGGGTTCTAATTATTTATAATAAACTGTATGTAAAAAACGAAAAGACCTGGAATATTTACACCCTGTCACAGCACTCCCGAGCACATGGGTTAAGCGTCAGACTCGACTATTATGGTTTGTTAGGGGGTGGAGAGTTTAGGCTTGAAATCCGGTCGGACGCACTAAGGTTTATTTTTAGCTTCATTCATAATGTTGATTCATTTAATTAATGTAGATAGGCTAGATGGTTAGTAAGACGTGATTCAAGATTACATAGGGCCTTGCGGTCAACGACCGATCAATGCACCCAACATTTGCGAGAAGTGAGAAAAATGTCCATGTGGTACCCGCGTTTGCTATTCATTCGTATTCAGAATGTATCTAAAAGTTATATAAGCACCGTGGATTTTTTTTTCTAGATATTTTACTTATAAACTTATGTAAAAGTTATTATTTTGTTATCTATAATATATAGCCGCCATGTTCTTTTTCTCTTGGTATTTAACATAGGAACATATGTAAAGGTTATACATTATTTAATAAAATGTAGCCGTCGTGATTGTTCATTATGATATTTAAAATAAATTCAAGTGTATTCAAGCACAAGTAACGAACGGGGCTCGTCTGTTATGGTTAATTGACGAGGTTGAGTTCGAACACTATCTATTAAACTGAGGATATTTCCAACTCTCCCTCCATACAAAGGCCTAATATTGTTTAAGGATAGTAGGAAACCACCCTAATATTTTCCAGTATCTGACCACTCGTGATGATTAAAAGTAGATTTAATAGGAATAACATGCGTTACTATTTGTTGCATCCTGTACGGACTAACACAAAACATTGAGAATTATAAGTACCAATTTTCCTCACTAGGTGGCACCGAATGAAAGTTATTAATAAATGAATATAAATTTGAAATATCATAATAATTTACCCGTAAATAACAAAATATTGAAGGATTCATACAGTAACGCATGTGTTACTTGTACGCTATTTACATATATATTGCTTTTATTTCTAGGTACACCATTTGGAAGTGAAATAATTGCGCACACTGTATTGTTACCCACAGGACAAATATTATTTATAATTCGATATAACGACGTTATCGTTTTACGTGCAACATGAAGGATTTCAGTAAAATCCAAGCATTTCCTTGTGTAAAATTTGCCTTTCCGTCTAGAGAAGTGATAGGGGATAAGTCAACTATCATTAAGATTGTATCTACTATTCTCATGGAGCACACTTATAGTCAATATTTAATCTGCTGATTTTCATACAACACACTTGGTTAAAATGGTCTTTCCTATGTAAGAACTGTTCAACATCTTTTACCAAGCTTACCAACCTGACGCGTCACATGCGTTTACAGCACGGGACTGGACTTAGAAAATGTGATGAGTGTGGACAAGTTTTTAGTCGGCAGTGACAACTTACAGAGGCATGTTTCCTCACATAATCGGGAGATGAAGTCATTCGAGTGTGATAAAGGCAGTCGAATATCTATTTAGAATCTCGATAATGATGAAGATTATGAACCTTGCAGTTTTTCAGAAGCTTTGAATGGGTCAGTCAAAATCATCAAGCTCTCTCCCTCGAAAGACTCGCTATTTTTACCCTTTAGTAACGAAATTAAAAAGAAGTTGGAAGCAACGCTTGTTCAACAACTTAATGTAATGGATAATCTTAAATGGTATACATCTGCCTGTGTGTAGTACTCTCGTGTTGGTGAGGAGGGAGATGAAACAATCACCCTTACTTTCGCAGTAAGTGTATGGTCACTCTAAGTCCTGAAGAATTAAAATCACAGATTGAGGATGTATACACTTACATGATAGAAGCAGCTTCTTTATTTCCACCACAAAGGAAGTGGTTGGGCTGAGGATCATGTGAAATACTTAGAGCTTAAAATAGCTAAATATGTTCCTTTGGCTGCTTCCAGTTATATTCCATTACCGCAAGAGTTGATAAATAAGCATGCTGTAATTAATATAAGAAATGCGGATAGTAAATGTTTTCTTTGGTCTGTGCTAGCATTTCTATAACCAGCTGACAAGCACGCTAAGCGAGTTAGTAAGTATATATCATTGGAAAGTAAACTAAATATGGAGGGTATTGAATATCCTGTGCAAATACCACAAATAACCAAGTTTGAAAAACAAAATAATGTATCTATTAATGTGTACGGCTACAAGGGGAAATATTCCCTTTAAGAATAACTAAGGTTAGTCGTGACAATCACGTGGATTTGCTGTTTCTTTCCAATGTGGATAGAGGACATTATTGTCTTATCAAGAACTTGAGCAGATTGCTAAGCTCACTGACAGACACGATGGTGAATCATACTATTGCAAATATTGTTTGCATAGATTTTCCAAGGAAAATCTCAGGGATGAGCATAGTGAGAGGTGTGCTGATTTCGATGCTCAGAAGATACAGATGCCTAAGGAAGAGGATAAAATATTGAAATTTTCAACATATAAACATATGCTAAAAATCCGTATGTGATCTATGCAGATTTGAATGTTTTAATATTAAAATATCAGGGTGTGCACCTAACCCTGATCACTCATCAAACTACTAAATGACGAAGCACATTACCATCAGGATTTGCATACATAATAGTCGATTCGGAAGGTAAATGTGTGAAACCTCCCGGTCGTCTAGAGTGGAGAAAATGTTGTGGACACCTTTCTTCATAAATTTACTGAAGAAGAAACTATGATCACCGCGATGAAGAAAAATGTTGTCAATATGTGCATCACCCATGAACAAGAAAATGAATTTATTTCGGCTAGTGTATGTAGTATCTGTGAGAAGGAGCTGGGTCAAGACAGCGTTCGTGACCACTGTCATCTCGGTGGAGATTATCGGGGTGCATCTCATAGTATGTGCAATATTCAGTTTCAACAAACCCAAGAGAATACCTGTCATTTTACACAATTTAAAAAATTATGACGCCCATATTATCATGCAGAATATTGGGAAGTTACAGACAGAAGACTATCATGTATCCCAAACAACATGGAGAAATATATCTCATTCAGCCTTGGCCATTTACAATTTATTGACTCGTTCCAGTTTTTAAGCATATCTCTTGAAAAATTGGTTGAAAAATTGGTTGCATGTTGGGGAAAACTCAATTTAAAATACTCCATGAAATATCCTTTCGATAAAGTAGATCTACTGCTAAGAAAAGGTGTGTTCCCTTACGACTACATGGATTGCAGCAGTAAGCTGGAAGATAATCAATTACCACCAAAATTTGCATTTATAATAAGATGCACCAAGAACATATTTCAGAAAGTGACTACGCTCATGCTAAAACTGTGTGGGAGAACTTTGAAATGAACACTATGGAAGATTATCAAAATGTATATGTTTTAAGTGATGTTCTACTTTTAGCAGAGTATTCGAATACTTTCGTTCTTTGTGTTTTGAGTATTATAAATTAGACTGTCTACATTTTTGTACAAGCCCTGGACTAGCATGGGCAGCCTTTTTAAAGATGACCAAGGTTGAGTTGGAGCTATTAACTGACATTGAAATGCATTTATTCATTGAAAAGGGGATACGCGGTGGAGTGTCTATGATTTCAAATAGGTATTCTGAAGCAAACAACCCCAATATGATGGATTTTAATCCTGAAAGGAGGTGAAGTATATCACATACTGGGATTGTAATAATTTATACGGAACTGTTATGTCTGATCACCTTCCTCAGAGTAATTTTAGGTGATTGAACAAGAGTGAAGTAGCAGAGCTCAATATAATTTCAGTTGTTGATGATAGCACTGTGGGTTATATATTAGAGGTGGATCTAGAGTATCCGGAAGAAATTCATGACGAACACAGTGACTACCCACTTGCTCCTGAAAAAGTCGTAGTTACTCCTGAGATGTTATCCCTATTCTCTAAGTATATGCAATCCAATCTAAACTTTCCCACCGGCGGGAAAACAGAAAAGCTAGTGCCCAACCTAAACAGTAAACAAAATTATGTGGTACACTACCGTAATTTAAAACTGTACATTTCCTTAGGTATGGAACTTCAAAGATACACCGAGTCCTAACTTTCAATCAGAGCGCTTGGTTAAAACCATATATTGATTTTAATACATCCCGGCGAAAAAACGCATTAAATGGATTTGAAAAGGACTTTTTCAAACTCATGAACAATGCAGTATTTGGAAAGTCAATGGAGAATCAAAGACATTGTGTAAATGTTCAATTACTAAATAATGAAAAAAAGACTAATGAAGCGTATAGCTTCACCAGCATTTATTGGTTATACAATCTTCACGAAAGAGTTAGTTGGTGTTCACATGAGAAAAATAAGCCTATCTATGCAGGCTTTGCAATCTTAGATATAAACAAGGTTTTTATACATAACTTTCATTATAATTATGTAAAGAGGAAATATGGAAAAAATGCAAAGGACTTATACACAGACAAAGACTCCAATTTTGTTTTTAAACTAGATAGGTTGGAGCTCGAACACTGTCCTATCAAGCTGAGGCTATTTTTTCCAACTCTCCCTCCAGAATACCACGTGGGTTAGAATACGTGTGTGAACTTGTCACCTTACCTTACAAGCAGCAATATTATTTAGGTGTTTGTCAGAATCAGCGGGGGAAGCGGTTGAAATCGAAATCGTGTCTGGTAGCGGAGTTAGGGGTTCAAACATTTCCATCGCCAAAGGCTGAATATATTCTAGGATATTTCAAACTCTCGCTACACGCAAATGCGGGTACACTATCACAAGATATTGAATACCGTGTGTCAACTCGTCACCTTAACTTAAATATTAACAACATATTCTTACTAGTTTTTTTATTTTTTATTGACAATCAACAATTAATTTCCAAGCGCAATATTATTTAGGTCTTTGCCGACTGTGAGTACTTGATGTATGAATAGGGGATTCTGCCTGTTTAAAGTATATGCTGTACATCACATGACTTGACGTATGAATATGTTAAATTGTGAATATTCAGGCAGAACTTTTATTTACTTTCTACCCTAGAATTATTTGTACTGCAGATCACCTGACTTGACGTATGAATACGGGGTTCTGACTGTTTAAAATATCACATGGCTTAGCGTATGATAAATAGTCAGCAATTTGTTAAATAAAACCTTACATTAACTTATTTATTATTTGTAAACTCTCCTAGAAACCTTACATTAACTAAACTGGCTTTCGATGCCATCTAGTGGACCGATAAGCAAGCACGACAAAACCTGGTACGGCAATTAAATAATATTCTACTTGACAACTTTTCTGTTATAAATGGCCTGAAGAATAAAACGGGTGTTTTCACTTTACACTTGAATTTATTTTAAATATCATAAAAAACAATCACGACGACTACATTTTATTAAATAATGTATAACCTTTCCATATGTTCCTATGTTAAATACCTAGGGAAAAAAAAATCATGGCGGCTAATATATATATTGATAACATAAATAATAACTTTTACATAAGTTTATAAGTAAAATATCTAGGAATAAAAAAAATCACGGTGCTTATATAACTTTTAGATACATTCTGCTAGGAAAAAAAAAAATCACGGTACTTATATAACTTTTAGATACATTCCGAATACGAATGAATATCAAACGCGGGTACCACATGGACTTTTTTTCTCACTTTCGCCAATGTAGGGTGCATTGAGGCGGTCGTTGCCCACCCCGCAAGGTCCTATGTAAGTCAGGAAGAAAAAAAAAATTAAATGAATCAACATTATGTGTGAAGCTAAAAATAAACCTCGGTGCGTCCAACCGAATTTCAAGTCCTGACCTCTCCACCCATAACAAACATAATAGGTGAGTCTGATGTTTAGTCCATGTGCTCATATTGCGAGAGTGCTGTCATAAACCTGGAAGTAATTTTTTCCTAGGATCGAACATCAGAATCTCTACCACTTGGGACAGCAGTCACCTCCATGTTTGAATCCGGTGCTAATAATTATATCGCCTTTAGTAAAAAAGAGAGAGGCAGAAGTTTATTTTTAAATACCTGTTTCATATTCGATACTGTAAGTACCGTTACCCATCAGACACCTTCAACCTACCACTGAGGATGGGCTGTGTCTGCTCGATGCTCTGTTCAGGCAACTGCGGAGTACGCTTTGGTGCAGAATGAATAGCAAATGATGGTGCACAACTGGTTGCATGTACTGCCATGGCGCCGAATGAATAAGTTTGGTTTAGCAAACGGTGGTGCAAAAGGGAATAACGCATCCTGCTTGATTATTACACCGTATAAATATGTGAGAGTAGATATGGTAACTTTTCTATGTCTAAGATGAGGCTATTCCTATTACAATTGGACTATACAGGAACACCCCCTCTGTTCACGTCGGTTAGATTTGAACCCAGAACTTTCAGCTACGAGCGATGCTAAACTGAAATGCTTTGTTCAGGCAACTGTGGGGTACACTTTGGCGCATAATGAATAGCAATTGCGGTATACAACTTGTTGCATGTACTGCCATGGCGCCGAATGAATAAGTTTGGTTTAGCAAACGGTGGTGCAAAATGGACGAACGCAACCTGCTTTATTATTATTCCGTATAAATATGTGAGAGTAGATATGGTAACTTTTATATCTTTAAGATAAGGCTATTCCTATTAAAATTGGACTATACAGGAACACCCCCTCTGTCCACGTGGGTGATATTTGAACGCGGAACTTTCAGCTACGAGCGATGCTAAACTGAATACGAATGGGTAGCAAACGCGGATACCACATGGACTTTTTTCTCACTCTCGCAAATGTTGAGTGAATTGAGGCTGTCCTCTTAAAAGTACCCAAACATTATTTTCTTTGAATCACTTCTTATTAACCATCTAGCCTATCCGCATTAATCAAGTACACCGATAATATAATAATATGGAAGAAAAATATTAATTGAATCAACATTATGTGTGATGGTAAGTTTTCTATCTTTAAGATTATAGTTTTATTTCAATATCTATAAATTTATATATTTTATATGTTTCTACGGGTAGTCAGTTTTAAAAGGACCAATTGAGCGTTGTAATTGGAACACGTCCACTTAATTACTAGGGTGCTTTTCTACACTCCCAATGTCCACCTTTCACGGGATGTAAGACCACTCTTGCCATGCAAATGATGGTGCACAGAATGAACAAGCTCGCAGCTGATCTATTAGCGTAATTAGTATAGCAACCGTTTAAAACTCCGACTTCTTCCCATATTTATTAGTATAGTCTTTTGCTATAGTAACGCCTTAAACCATGTCGTCATTCTTTATGTTACGTGCAATGTTAAGCTAAATACCTGTTTTCATATTCGTTATACAGATACAATTACAGAGGATTAGCCATTTAATTTATTTGTACTTAGTCCGCTCTTGCAGAGGGCGAGAGACTTATTAACATTGAGTCCGTTGAAATTGTGCGGTGTTATCGCCTACTAAGGGGTAACTAACTAATCGTGCTGTTGATAAGGCTCGTAGTAATTTGATGGTCTCTGGTTCGAATCCAATCTAGACACGAAGATTATATCAGCACACGACTTACAAACTAACTTAGCTATAGAACAGTAAATTCACCACCCGTCAAAAGCACCCCCCCGCAGTATAGAGAGCTGAGCCCAGTACCCACAACTATTTTTTGAGGAGGGCGTTAGTGATTCGAGGATGATTTTCCACTCTCCCTCCAAGTACCAACAAGTTGGATGTGTGTGAGAGAGCCGGCTCGGGCGGTGGAGCCTCCCTCCACGTACCAACAAGTTGGATGTGCGTGCGAGAGAGCTGTCATAGACTTGGGCCAAAACATGTCCACTTTCATGAGATGTAAAAGTGAAATTGGCCAATTAACGGGAGTTTTCCGAGCTGTCTTGCATGTGTCTATTTTTGAGAAACACAATGACTCCTCAAGGAGAATGGAGGTTATTGCTCGGTACATCACCCCCAGAAGGTAATGACCAGGGGAGGGAGAAAACCAGGATGAACGACCTCGGCTCTACGGGGAGGGGTTAGGAGGAAAAGTGAAAGGGTGAGTTGGTCATCAGAAGGCAGCGAGCCCCTGCTGGAGATGCTTGCGTCATTTTCTATAGGTCTGCCGGGGAAGAAAGTTGTGGAGCGCGAGGCCCGGGTGGCTTTATGCTTGAGCAAATAAACTACAGTACCCTAATCGATGAATAAAAACACCTCTATCCTACCAATAATAACTCCAACACCTCTATCCTACAAATTAACAATAATTAATTAACGATAATTAATAATTAATCAGCAAGAACCAACATGTCCAGGGTTTGTTGGGGAGGGGCAGGAGGAGGGGAAAGTATGTCAGGGGCGGGGTCGGTGTGGTAGCGGGTGGGGCGGGAGCAGGGGGTGGATAAACGGTAAAAAGCACAGGTGTGACGTAGTGGGACGATAGGGCGTGCTAGACAACACCACGAGGGGGAGGGGTTGTTTAAGGGAGGACGTAATCAACACTTGGGAAGAGGAACCCACAGGTTGAATCACCTTACCAAGCGTCTACAGGGAGTAAGTAACCCACCTTACACTGGGACGTGGGACTGAGAAAGCCTGAGCTAAGCTACCAAAAACATAATTTCAGACACGATAAGAAATATATAGCCAAGAGTGGGACGGATATTGTAAATTAAATGTATCTACCCACCAACAATATTTATCTCACATTTATTCCTCATGCTCCATCTTTCCGTGACCTGAAGTAATAAACTACATAGCAAAGTTATCTAGTCACCATGGTCGCTCTATTTAACCAACTACACAACACCACCATTCACACACATCCAAACATCAAAAATCTGAGTGACTGCGTTCCCAAGACTCACCACCAGGACGGCGAGCACGGATCTCTATGACGCGTCACCGCTATGAAATGTCATCCGTAGCACGTCATATGGCTGAAATGCTAGCATCGATCTTTTTAATGGCGTCATACGATCGATGACGCCGCCATTTTTCCGTCATATTGTCATAAATTGATGACACACTCTAAGGACCGTGTTAAACTTCGTCATAGTGAATAATTTATATATTATTACGTTTCGTGAGAGTTGTGACTCAAGAATTAATTTAATTTACGTTTGTGCAATCGGTAAGTAACAATAATAGTGCCGTATTAATGTAATTACCTAGGTTATTTGTATTTATTTATTAGTTAACTTGATGAAGTGTAACTTGAGTCCAAATTTAGGTGTGTAGTAGTTTATTCATACATAATTTATGAGCTATATTTGCTTACACTATTTAATTTCTTTGATTTACGTTCATGCAAACTATAAGTGGCAATAATAGTGTTGTATTAATTTAATTACATGACGTATCAATATATTTATTTATCAGTAAATTCGGTGAAGTGTAAACTTAGCTTTACGGTATAGGCCTCGCTAGAAATTTTACCAAATAGGCAAGTCAAATGTTTTAGCACTCTCAAAAACCTTTTTAAAAGGGTCTAATAATACAAAATAAATAATAATAACTATCGATTAGTGAATTTGATGAAGTGTAAACATAACCCTATAGCCATGTTGTACTATGTAGGCAAACTGAGCGGACTGAACTTTTCCACAACCACATAAACGTTTATTCTGGTGGAAAACAGGATAAGCGCAGGGTGACAACAGTAGAATTAATAACCAGATATAACTATAGTAAAAAATAATAAAAATAAGTGAATAAATAATAAATGCGCTAAAACCAGATATAACAATAATAAAAATAAGTAAAGAATTAATAAATGCATTTAAAACACATGATTAGTAAAAATAATCATTCATATTGGAAAAATATTTAGGAAATTTAGAGATACTTGTCTTTGAACTTATATCAGACATGCAAATAGTCGTCTAAAATCGCCAAGTTTAAGGTGCTACAGTTTCTACATTTGAAATTGCGGCACGAGCACACTTGGTGGTGTAGGTAGTACTAGGTACCTACAACAACCCTGCATATTCGTGGAACCTGGATCTTCTGGAAATTTTGAGATATTTGACTTTGAGCTTATATCAGACATGCAACTAGTCCGCTAGAATCGCCAAGTTTAAGATTCCACAGTTTCCATATTTGAAATTGCGCCATGAGCACACTTTGTGTTTTTATATATATGTTTAGTGATTTTTAAATATGTATAATCAAATATCTAGTAGATGACTACATATTTGAAAATGTGGATTAAACTTATTTCTTGTTTCTTTCTTCCTTTCTAAACACCTTGTTGTTTCAATGAAAGAGGAAGGTAAAGTCCAGAGCGTTAATCCCTTCTATTTTTGGCTTTACAATCAGGGGGAAGAGAGGTATACCAAGAGAAATATACTTTGGTTCAAATATTTTTTTTGAATCGTGTGTAGAGCTACCATTCTTACTCTATGGTTTGTTCCTCCAAGAAGAAGGAATTATCAACTTGGACCTTTCGAATGGTGTGTGGCCAGTGTTTTCACTTTTAAAAAGATATGCTTCACCAAAATACAAACAATTTGAAAACGTTATCTGGAGGGGAAGGCAAATGAATCCATTAGCTTTGACTCCGCTCCAGTGGTGTGTACATAAAATAATTAAGGGGGAATGATGTGGGAGGGGAAGGGAGAAGGTTCAGGTGATTGGCTACTTGATTAACAAAAACTACCATATTGTTATACTCCCCAGCGGGCCAAGTGTTTAAATCATTGCTTTGGTTTTCCTTTCAAAGCCTGAAAGCAAACTCTAAATGATAAATAATATTAGTTACAACAAGTCATCAGTCACCTTAGAGCAGTAGACAGTGTGTCTGCTTACTTGGCTAAGAGCCCTGGGTTCTATTCCCAGCATGGCCGAAAATTTATCATTTATGAAATGTGTGTTTACCATCTCACAGTGATGAATTAACGGCTGGGGACTGGATGTTGTGCTTGTCTTAGTCTTAAGTTGGATTGTAAGGTTTATTAAGCTATGACAGGTCACAGGCTGAAAATAGTAATGCGTGTAATTTGTAAAGTAAAACTAGGCATATATTGAGAGTCAAAATACTATAATGTTTTCAACTAGCTAAAATAACATAATTTAGATATTAATCTTACTTTAATCAACCAATAATGATGGAATGATATTAATCTTACATTAATCAGATATTATAGGTTTATTGGTGCCCCAAAAAGAAGAAGATCGACATGGTCCATTGGAATAAGAAAGGTATTAAGTTCGTGGAGGATCACCTGAAGAGACACCTTTAAAGGAAAATAAAATATATCAGAGGTCGCAAAATACAAATTTTATTGCATAATTTTCAATTTTTTAAAAATAATTTCCAATAATATATAAGAACTATTTTCTTTATCCCTGACAGTTTTATTTTATCACATTTTCTAGCTCTTTATTTTAATAATGGGTTTGGTTCACTCACGATGCATATTGGCTTGGGTGCCGCTAAATTTGTTGTGGCCACCTGGCTTGAGGATCTGCTGCTGCTGGGTGTAATATCTGTACCCTAGTCAACACATTATTTACTATGTTATTAAGCTTATATAATGCACTTGTCATGCCAATTTTATTAGAGTTAAAACTTACCAATCCAAAAGCGGAAAGACCTGTGATGCCAGTACTAGAATCCCGGCCAACCACAGCAATCACTTTTCTATCAAGGTCGCTGAGTTTATCTTCCACATTAGGGTTGCCTGTCTGCCTATGAGCTGCATTAATAGCTGCAGCTCTACCCCTTGCGTTTCTCTTTAGATCACGCCACACCTAAAAAAATTAATTTATTTAATGAAGGTATCACTTTTTACATAGTTTCTAAATTTTCTGTGTTTACATTTATGTGTGTATATTTGGTATGTATTTACTCTAAAATAATAATTGTTTTATTTACCTGTAAAAAAGTGATTGAAATATATATTCTTGAAACTATCTGTGTTTAAATTTTGTATTATGAAAATGTATTACAGCATTGGTGATTTTTATGTTCATAAGTCGAAATGCGCACATTTTAGGTGCCTGATATTTATCATATATAACTATGATCTTCTTGTAATTCATTTAGGTAAATTTGAATCAATGAAAGCTTTGTATTCAAACAAAGTTATTCGCCTCCAGAGTGGTATGCCAAGGCCTAAGATCAAACATGTTTTTTCAGCGAATGGGCTATATATCTGGGGGAAAATCTAAGAAAATGTCAAAATATGACTGGCTATTAATAAACCTAAAAGCATGGGTGTAGTGGGGCAGGAATGCGGTTCTGTGGAAAATATTTTTAATAATTGTTTTAGTAAGGTTTTATACTATGCAATTCTTGGTTAACTAATTGAATTTATATAAATATTATGTTAAAACTTTTTTCATACTATGAATCAATAAATTTTGATGAAATTTACTGTGCTCTATGAGAATTCTTGAAATTTTAGAGGAAGTGCACAAATTAAGTTTTTGCTTTAGTAACCATTAAAAAATGCTCTAAATAGCTTCTAGAGGCATTTTATGTTTGTAGATTTTTCTTTCCTACGCAGTTGGGGGTTTGTGCCCCCTCCTTATAGGGGGTTTGTTCCCCCTCCCTTATAACCCTCCCCATTCAACTTTGGGGTGGCTACTGCCTTACGTTCCGGCACTGGTAAATTTACGATTACACCATTCCCTGAAAAGATAAAACTGAAAACAAATATAATAGTTAATCTTTTACATTGCCATGCATTGTAAATGAAAGCCTCATTAGATAACTTAAGTTATCATACTTTATCACTTATATTATAGTACTGTACCTTCTTCCATTGCTCTGTTGATTTTCCTGGTCCCAGTTCATTGAGTTGTTGGGTTAACTCTGCCCATTGTGAGTTTGCATTGATAGATCCTTGTGGACCTATTAGTTTCCCAGTAGCAAATGCTGAATGAGAAACCATATAATCCACAAGATGCTCCCATTGCCGCCCAACAACTCTGGCACTTCTCATTGGTTTGGCTCTATAAAATCAAATATCTGGTTAGTCAGACTTATAAAGATTATAAAACTATATTGTGTTTACTTTAAGAACGTTATAATTTAAATATACCTATCTATACTATTATAATAGGGATGAGGTCAATGCCAAGAAACCTAACATTTTTACTATTATTGTTTTTAGCATAATACATATATTAATAGACGTTGAATCCTTTGTCATTCTCTATGTCATTGGTGTGACATACCTTTTTTTCTTCTTTATGAATGAAATATTTATATTCATTGCTTTTTTAAAAATAAAAGTAAGGGTCGTAAAGGTCCAAACAAAGTAGGTTATGTTGGTATCCCTCAACCTTTTTCTGATGTCATTAAGTTACTTCAGTTACATTATCAAATTACATGCCTTTTTATTTGTTCCTTATTTTTAATTTATCTTTATCTTTGATAGTTTGATTTAAATTTTATCACATAAAATATAAGATTAGAATTAGACTTCAGTATATTTCGCTATTATAATTAATAATATATAAATCGATAATTATATTAATAATGTAGGCTATTTACTTACATTTGTTCCATTATAACGTGATTTCGAATGTTTTGAAATTCAAAGGCAGGATAATATGTAAAAGTCAATATTTTGAAATTCAATGGCAGGATAAAATGGAGACAATGTTTTGAAGCTTGGCGGCAGGATTATATGTATTTTGATTGGTGAACAATTATGTAATGGTGCTACCAACCCTGTTACATTCGTAGCTAAACAAGTTACCATGGTTGCCAACACACGCTATCCATACACTAGCGCCCATCAAAGTTTACACGTCGTCATACGCGCAATAGCGGTTATGACCAAACGTTCCATGCTCGCAGTTATGAAGTCGCGTCAGAAGATGGCCGTCATGGCGTATGACGCGCAAAAGGAAAAGATCCGTGCTCGACCTACTGGTTCTGCCGTTATTTTCAGATTGATTGCCTTTAAACTATAATAACCTAATACAGATATGTTGGGCGCTAGTTTAAGGCGCCACAGTTTCTATACTTGAATATGCGGAGCTAGCACACATGGTGGGAATAATAGTTCTACATATATATAGACGACGCTACATAAGTGTGGATCCCGGTTCTGCCGTTATTTTGGATACATGCCTTCAAATCGAAAATGGACTCGAAATTAACACGGAATGGTAATGCTAAAAAAATAAAAAGAGTTTAAAAAATATATTTTGTTAATTTTATTTTACTCATTTCTATTGTTTTAATTTCGGCCCAAAATATATAGTTTAATATTAATTTATTATTATTATTATTATTATTATTATTATTATTATTATTATTATTATTATTATTATTATTATTATTATTATTAGCACCACGTCTTACTACCCGTTCGTGTTGTACGCACTTACGCTAACGTGTAATGGTAGGGTGATTGTGAGGTTAAATGGAGGACTTACAGTTTAACGTGGGATCCGAACCACGGTGGAGGCCTGGTATTCCCCACATTCATAAGTTGTGATTAATACACGTCTTGTCAGAGGTGAAGGAAGGGTTTGGTAATCAGATAAATCGTTGCCGGGACCGAGGATTGAACCCCGGCCGCCAGCATAGAAGTCTGTAAAATGTATTCAAAATATTTTATTGGGAAAAGATATATTATTGTAATAAGCCCTCCCTCGACTTTATAGTTAGAAGTTGAGTCCTTAAAGGCTATCGATTTTACATAGATATCTATGTTTTGCTGTTTAATTTGGATAACCAAATATATATTGTCCCCCTTCACGCCACGGTGATAGATTTCAAAATATCCCTCTCCCAGCTCTCTATCTATTTGTTGCACAAAGCCACTTAAGTAAGAATTGTTGAACTGCTGTTATTTTTAACCAAAGAGAAATATTTTATTTACCGATCTAAAACAATACACAAATCATGGTTTCCTTGGTAGTGTACACAAATAAAGATTGTAGAGATGAGTCACTACACACACAAAAGGAAAACGTGGTAAATTTGCTATGAATATTGGGTTTTAGTTTTAGGTCACTATTTTTATCGGCATCCTGAACCTCAAACCTTTAAAATGAGTGTTCGTTTGTCAAAATCTGTTCAGACATTTCCTCATAAGTTCTATTACTGGAAACGAGCTTATCAAATTATATATAAGATGATGATAGTTGACTAGAGAGAGAGAATACATCATTTAGGGATACTGTTATTATTATTATTAATATTATAATTTTATTATTAGCACCGCGTCTTACTACCCGTTCGGGTTATACACAATTACGCTAATGTGTAATGGTAGGGTGATATTGAGATGAAATGGAGGACATACAGTTTAATGTGGAATCCGAACCACGGTGGAGACCTGGTATTCCCCACATTCACGAGTTGTGATTAGTACACGTTTTGTCAGAGGTGGAGAATCAAGGAAGGGGTTGATAATCAGGGTACCCGTCATTTGGCCTAAAAGGCATTTGGCCTAAAGTGTAGGCTAAACGCCTTTAGGCCAAATGCCTTTAGGCCAAATGCCTTTTAGGCCAAATGCCTTTTAGGCCAAATGCCTTTAGGCCAAATGCCTTTTAGGCCAAATGCCTTTTAGGCCAAATGCCTTTAGGCCAAATGACTTTAGGCCAAACGCCTTTTAGGCCACATGCCTTTTAGGCCAAACGACTTTTTGAAAAGTTAATTTTTAGACCATTTATTAAAATATGTTTTGCTGTCTCCGGAAACATTCGTTAAGATTTGTAGTGATGCTAATAGATGGCGAGGTGTGTAGTGTTTAGTTAAATAGTATATACTACCGTTTCAAAATATATAAGTCTTTTATCAATTTACTACTTCCCAAGGTATAGCAGCACGTCCATTAACCTGTGGTACCACTTTTGTATGTTGAACTTTTTACATTGCCAAGGTTTTGTTCTAATTTTTGACAAGCCATCTTGTTAATGTGGGGAGTGCCAGGCCACCACCGTGGTTCGGATTCCACGTTAAACTGTAGGTCCTTCATTTCATCTCACAATCACCCTACCATTACACATTAGCGTAAGTGCGTATAACCCGAACGGGTAGTAAGACGTGGTGCTAATAATAATAATTTTTGTACCGTTTTGTACCAGAAATAAAAAGTTTTGTACCCGTACCGTTTTTTATTAATTAGCACATACATGTGTGGTCACACCATTTTAATAATTTTGTTTTATTTTGAATTTTGAATATATTTTTTTTAAGTGCCAAAGTATATTTTATCAGTCTTTCTAAGTATATTTGTTTATTAATTTTGCTAAATGAATTAATCAATCATTCATTTTTTAATAATCATATTAACTTACTCGAGTTTGCCCACGGCTTCGCTCACATTTAAGTTGGGTAAATTATCTTATTTTTAGCAAATCATCTAAACCAGGTTTTCTCAAACACTATACTCTTGAGCCTTATATGAACATAAAATTAATTGTTAAGACTCTTATTCTTAGAATAAAATAACTTTTTTACGTTAAAATACAAAAATGAGACATTTATTATTTAATTGATTTAATTATTTTCTGATAAGAGTTTTGTAGAAGTTTATAAAAATAGTAAGGTTTTGTAAGATATTAATTAATTTTATT
Source organism: Timema cristinae (assembly GCA_039000515.1). NCBI lineage: Eukaryota > Metazoa > Arthropoda > Insecta > Phasmatodea > Timematidae > Timema > Timema cristinae. Next base: position 17,288 of record JBCFYV010001421.1, on the reverse strand, counting down.
GCTTCATAGGCCAAACAGAATATTAATTTTTTAGTCAATCATAATTTAGGCAAATCGAAAGAAGTGAGAAATTGGTTCACACCTCATCTGAAATCCCTTCGCGCCTCGCAGTTTGAGAAACCCTGATCTAAACTACCCAAAATACAATTTCAGACACGTATGAGGCGAGAACTTTGTATGTTGATGAAGCCACAAATTAACTACTACCTATAAGGGTACGGCCAGACTGAGCGCGCGAGCGAGCGAGCGAGCGCGCGAGCGACTAAAATATAAAATAGAACACATTGGTTGTAATGGGGGTGGCCACACTGGAGCGAGCGAGCGAGCGAGCGCGCGAGCGACTGAGCGCGCGCGCTTGAAAGATAGAACTGGTTCTATTTTTCAAGCGCGCGCGCTCGACCCGGTACAGTCTAGTTTACAGGCGCTAGGCAATATTATTGTATGTTGGTTCATTGAGTGCTGGGGAAACTTCTCATTTTGACATGATATTTGACTTTTTTCTATCAGTGATAGGTTTAACACACTTGCTATTAATGGCCCGGTGACCTGGCGGTCTAGGGGTAAGGTGTCAGACTTCTGTGCTGGCGGCCGGGGTTCAATCCTCGGTCCCGGCACAGATTTATCTGATTTACAAACCCTTCCTTCACCTCTGACAAGACGTGTATTAATCACATCTTGTGAATGTGGGGAAAGCCAGGCCTCCACCGTGGTTCGGATTCCACGTTATACTGTAGGTCCTTCATTTCATCTCACAATCACCCTACCATTACACATTAGCGTAAGTGCATATAACCCGAACGGGAAGTAAGATGCGGTGCTAATAATAATAATAATAATAATAATAATAATAATAATAATGGCCTCATTTAATTGGTAAGACCATAAATAGTATAATGTATATATGTAAACCCAATATGTTAAAATAATTCAATATTATTATCAAAGTAGGCCTTTACAAATAAGAATCACCATTAGTTTGGAGAGAGTATGAAAAAACCACAACAATAAATAGGTTTTAAAAATCACCTTCAGTTCACTGAGCCAAGATTCGAACCTTTGCCTCCTAGTCAAAAGCTATCGAGTGCAACGCACCATTCCGCCACTGGTTCGGCAAATCTGATTTTAAAACACTTCAGTACAGTACCATACGCATTTCTCAATTTATTAATTGGATGCACTTCTACTTTTTTCTTTTTTATAAATACACAATATTTTCTGTAAGAATTTTCGAGGAGCAGAGATGTACTAAGTGTGTTTGACAGATACATCTTCTCTAACTAGGGGGGGGGGGGGGGGGGCGGTGACCTAGTGGTCTAGGGGTAAGGTGTCAGACTTCTGTGCTGGCAGCCGGGGTTCAATCCTCGGTCCCGGCACAGATTTATCTTATTTCCAAACCCTTCCTTCACCTCTGACAAGACATCTTGTGAATGTGGGGAATGCCAGGTCGCCACCGTGGTTCGGATTCCACGTTAAACTGTAGGTCCTTCATTTCATCTCACAATAACCCTACCATTACACATTAGCGTAAGTGCGTATAGCCTGAACGGGTAGTAAGACGCGGTGCTAATAATAATCTAACTAGGGTCCGCTAATTACGCGCTCGCTCGCTCGCTCGCTCGCGCGCTCGCTCGCTCGCGCGCTCGCCAGTTTGGCCACCCAGTCGCTTGCGCGCTCGCTCGCTCGCTCGCGCGCTCGCTCGCACGCTTGGCAGTCTGGCCGAACCCTAAGGGTACGGCCAGACTGAGCGCGCGAGCGAGCGAGCGAGCGCGCGAGCGACTAAAATATAAAATAGAACACATTGGTTGTAATGGGGGTGGCCACACTGGAGCGAGCGAGCGAGCGACTGAGCGCGCACGCTTGAAAGATAGAACTGGTTCTATTTTTCAAGCGCGCGCGCTCGACCCGGTACAGTCTAGTTTCCAGGCGCTAGGCAATATTATTGTATGTTGGTTCATTGAGTGCTAGGGAAACTTCTTATTTTGACATGATATTTGACTTTTTTCTATCAGTGATAGGTTTAACACACTTTCTATTAATGGCCTAATTTAATTGGTAAGACCATAAATAATATAATGTATATATGTAAACCCGATATGTTAAAATACTTATATTATAATCAAAGTAGGCCTTTACAAATAAGAATCACCATTAGTTTGGAGAAAGTATGAAAAAACCACAACAATAAATAAGTTTTAAAAATCACCTTCAGTTCACTGAGCCAAGATTCGAACCTTTGCCTCCTAGTCAAAAGCTATCGAGTGCAACGCACCATTCCGCCACTGGTGCTGCTAATCTGATTTTAAAACACTTCAGTACAGTACCATACACATTTCTCAATTTATTAATTGGATGCACTCCTACTTTTTTCTTTTTTATATTATTATTATTAGCACCGCGTCTTACTACCCGTTCGGGTTATACGCACTTACGTTAATGTGTAATGGTAGGGTGATTGTGAGATGAAATGGAGGACCTACAGTTTAACGTGGAATCCGAACCACGGTGGAGGCCTGGCATTCCCCACATTCACAAGATGTCTTGTCAGAGGTGAAGGAAGGGTTTGGAAATCAGATAAAACTGTGCCGGGACCGAGGATTGAACCCCGGCCGCCAGCATAGAAGTCTGACACCTTACCCCTAGACCACCAGGTCACCCTTCTTTTTTATAAATACACAATATTTTCTGTAAAAATTTTCGAGGAACAGAGATGTACCAAGTGTCTTTGACAGAGACATTTTCTCTGATGAACTAGGGTCTGCTAATTACGCGCTCGCGCGCTCGCTCACTCGCTCGCTCGCCAGTTTGGCCACCCAGTCGCTTGCGCGCTCGCTCGCACGCTTGTCAGTCTGGCCGAACCCTAAGAAGTAAAATATATATATATATAAATATATATATATATAAATATATATATATAAATATAATATATATAAAATATATATATATATATATATATATATATATAATCTATTTTATATATATATGCAGTCTTTGCATCAATATTTGCTCGCTTACGCAGAGACATTGTTGAAATGAACACCAAAAGAAATAGTTTAAATTTACTAACTAAACATGAATTAATTTGAAAGAATCACTCTAGTACTAAGCACCTCAGCTTATCAAATAAATTGATCGGTTAGTAATTGTTTCTATTGGTTTTTGAAAATTTTCCCTTCTCCTCCCCAATCATAATTTCTCTAACTCCCATTTAAACACATAGTTTTAAGAATACTTTCTTTATCTATAGTTGTTCTTCGACCTGCCAGCCAAATTTCGATTTTAAACTATAGATAAAAGGTTTTTTATAACCCCCCCCCCCCCCGCCCCTCCCTTGATTTCATGGAGTTACATTTTAAAATGCTCAGACTTATTATTTATTTGGAGTGGTGCATTTACGGGCATGCCAAAATTCAATTTTTAACGACACTGCACTGAGATGTAGTAGTTTCTATTAATTTTGTAGATTTTGGATTCCTTATTCCCAACCCACTTTGAGAAATTTAGAGTCTAACGTTATTTTGGCTATCTGGGATTTGATTTATCTTTATTTATCTGTCAAAATTTTATTTTTTTCCTAATCTCAAAAAGTTTTTTCTCTATTATACTCCATCACCACTATTTCTCAGAATGCAATTTTAAATAATAATAATAATTATTATTATTATTATTATTATTATTATGTAAATGTCTAGTTGTATTGTTTCCCGTACCTAATTAATACATTTAAATTCTTTTCAATACAGAGAAGTAATTAAATATATTAGTTTTTGAAAATGTTGACCTCCAAGCTCCCCTTCCTCCTGCAATTACTCAACTCACTGAGAAATTTCAAATTTTAAGGTTTATTTGGTCATCTTGATGGGTCCTTCCTTATACTAAGGCTACTAGAGTTGTAGGGAAGGCTCGTTCACTTTACCGGCCAGCATTCAGCTCTACCCTAACACGCAGCGCTGCTGTAACGTCTGCTCGTGAACTAGCCAAGCTTGCTTCTGTTCGGATCATGTGACTGTGTAGTGCAGCACTTTTTTTAAATTATTATTCAGCACCACGTCTTACTACCCGTTCGGGTTATACGCCTAAGTACTAATTACGCTAATGGATTAGGAATTGGGAAGGTTGAATTAGTGGAAGTGAACCCGCATTTGCGTGGAGGGAGAGTGGAAAACCATTGAGGAAAAACCACCCCCAGTTCACCCGACCGAGATTCAAACCTCGATCTCCCCATCCTCAGCAGTTGAGCTCAACACGACTAGCGCGTTAGCTATCTACGCCACCGAGGCGGGTGCGCTCGTTACTAACTTCTTATTTATGTCAAGTATGCTTCCAAAGTCAATGTGAATAGTAAATGTTTGTATGTTTATTGTAAGCTTTCTTATTATTTATGCGTGAAGGGTTACGAAAAGTGTCATACCGATACTAAGAAAATGCCGGGTAAGCGTTGTATCGTTGCCGTATGCAATAAAAGTAATCTAAGAGATATGATGTTATACACCATGACTTCCCTAAAGATTCTGATGTCAGATGAAGATGTATTCCCTTCTGAACGAGATGGAAAATGGAGTCATGATTCATATTTTATTTGCCCAGAACATTTTTTCACCTAATGAATATGAACAAGACCTTCAGCCCTAACTGCTGTAATTTCCTTAAAAAAGCAAATTAAAATCGCCCTTATTTGTGATGTCTCCGAAAATGTTATCCAAGGGGAAAATATATCACCCGTGAATCTAGGCATTGTATTAGATTTACGAAACAAATAGTAAGTGATTTCATGGCGGGTAAACATGTCACCCCCAATAGTTTTACTTTATGGAAAAGTCCCCTTCTATAGTGAATTTAATTATTTGTTTAAATAGTTTACTTAACTGCAAGATTTCACATATGCATTTTATAACCTTATTAAACAAATCGATCTTGCTTCATTAATGTGGACAGTAGTCTGGAAGAGAAATCTCCCCATGCAAGGTGGATATAGTTTTATGATATCCGTGCCATCTTAAAACATTCTTTAGAAACATTATTTCTAAATTTAATAAATCACGTGGCTGTTTGACACACATAAATATGTTTTGTACAAGAACATAGTTTATTGTAGTACATGAACAAATGTATATAGTACGCAAGTTAATGAAAGAATTAAGGTATTTGGTGACGTAAGTGTTACCTTAAATTATGTGTTAACTTTTCAATATAAATTTAATAACCCTCTTGTAAGTAGGCCTATTCATAAACCAATTTGTAGTATAGTGAAAATCTTGAATTTATATTAATGTTCAACTGAGTGTGTCAAACTATATCAGAAGTATCGGGAAGCTTAATTAGTGTTGGGCGAGGTAGTTTGTATAAAAAAACACTATTTTTAAGGATGGTTTTTAGACGGTGATTGACTCCAAGCCAGTGGAAAATATTGAAAATGGAATGCCACTAAAAAGCTATTTGGGGTCTCTTATGTGGATATTTAGACCTGTGACCGCCATTGCTCCCAAATGGGGCAAAGGAAGACCGTGCATGACTCTTAGGGAAATCAATGTTTAAGACTCGATAAAACATAAAAAATGCAATTTAAATTATTAATTTGAATTTTTGAAGAGAGCGTAAAGAATTATGGGCTGACGTATCCATGTTTTAATCTATTTATTATTGTTTGAAAAGCTTCATAAAATCTAATAGATTCGTTTAAACTAAATCGAGATTAAGAACTTAAATATAAAGATTTAAAAAAGCTTTATATATACCAATATTATCTAACTAAGACGTTTCATAAATAAAAATCCATCAGTCACAACAGAAAAAAACGGAATAAACTTATTTTTAAAAACGATTATTTTTTTAACGGTTGTTCTGATATTCTGGAGGAAAGACTCTGAATACCGAACGGTGTTTGACGAGGAAATGGTGTTGGGGGAGGGGGGCAGGGGGTTGGTTGAAGGAAAGTAAACACATAAAAGGATGTGGATAGTGCGCCTGACCCAAGCCTGGTGCTTTGGGCTAAAGGCAGATAAGTAGAAGTCAGAAATACTCATTCGCACATTATCTACAGTCGTATTGAGTTTGTTTGAGAAGTCACCATGAATACTTCGGGATTTGGACAGAAGAAGAGGCTATATCTTAAATCACATCTCGTTTATGCGCCGCGTAAGTAAAGACGAGAGAATAGAATTAAAATTAATTTTGGAAACAAAGGTAGTCTACAAATTTATTAATTTAGAACATGTAATTCCAATTTAATTAATATCCTATTTTTCAAGTAAAATATGGTAAGCTGATATTTTATATTATTAATCTATAAATGATTAATTTACAGCTAGAGAAAATTATCAAATACCTTCCTAATAAATTGGGATATTTTTTAAACGATGCCCGATTGAAATATTCCAATAACTTAAATTTAGAATTTGGGATATATTAAAGGTGATATTCGAAACAAATATGCCAGCGTTTGCTCTGTAGTGTGTATGGGAACACCTCAGTGAAAACAATAAATGTGTTGAAAAAACATTCATAAAGAACCTTTCTTTGACAGGTTTAAAACTATATTTTGATATCTTGCACTTTGTTTTTGATAAAATCCTTTTTCAATGACAATTTAATAAAAATCCTTTATAAATATAAAGATATAAATTACTGTAATTCTTTCTTTATGTGTTCTAAATCATCATCTTGCTTCCAAGACTACTATAGCTGTCGTGATATCCTAACTGTATATTACAATTGTTGAAAAAAAAACTAAACTGTTAATGACGTACACGCTAAGTTCATTGAACGTGGTTTCCCGTGACATAGTCATCGGGGTTCAAATCCCGGCGGGGTTTGTAGCGATGGTAATTTTTTTAAAATGTTTTCCATACACGTTATCTTCTTGATAATTTGGGTACATTTTATCTAAGTTTTTAATTTACCCAGTCCAACTCTTATTAGCTTTATTTAAAATGCATGTTTCCCGGATTGGTATTAAGACCCCAGGAGAATAAAATAATGGTAAATTTTATAATTATTACAAAATTATTGGACCTTAGGGAATTCATTGCAGTGCCTACAATAAATACCTAAGAGATTTTTTATTTTTATAGACCCACTTTGGTGGGCCGACGTGATCTAAAGCTCTTACTCTTCGCAAATAGTCTATAGACTGTCGATGACGGGGGTTTAAGGTTCGAATCTAGGTCGGGTTGTTACTGAGGGTGGTTTTTCCAAAATGGTTTACTACTTCCCTCCACGTAAATGAGGGCATATTAATATTGATATAACCTTCCTAATCCCAAAACCCTTAGCTTAATTAGTACATATGATACACCCGAAGGGTAGTTAAGACGCAGTGTTAAAAAGAAATACTTTTTCCGTATTTTTCAATTTATATTTTTCATACCAATTAAAGAGCATTTTGGAGGACCAATTGCTAACTGTTTTTATATTTGTAATAGAAAAAAACCCAAAGTTGCTGGATGCAGATTAACGGTGATCTAACTGAGAGTCCAAATCCACATCTATTTGAGACTGTAGTTTGTGAATGATTTAGTTATGCGTTCCATCTGTAACAATACCTTTTGATATGGATTAATTATAGCGCTTTTACAGAAACCACACAAAGGTAGGTTGGATCCAAAAAGACACATTTTAATTAGTTATTAGACTGTTTTTTATGTTTATCAGAACTATTCTATTATAGGGCCTGCTTATAAAACTAACACTGGTAATGTAAATTAAATGTTATAATGTTGACCAACAAAAAATTGGTGTATTTATATATTAAAAAACCCTTCTTACCAGAATTACCATTGCAAATAATAAAACCAAGATAAGAAGGAGCAAGCTTTAAATAAGCTCAATGACTATTTTAAAAAAAAAACAGTATGTTATCAGATCAAATATTTTACATAGAAGGGAAATTAGTTTATTTGGATATTGGAATAGATTGCAATAAAACATTGTAATAAAAAATAAGTCTTCCTTTGCACAAAAGTGATGTACAGATAGGAATCTTTGTTTTAACGACTGGGGCTAGGAATATTCCGGGCAAGGTGCCCAGATATAATAAATATATACGTATATTATATGTAGTGCTTAAAAATATACATAATCACGATCATTCAACATATCTTAAACAGTGGGGATTCCGGAGGGGTGATAGGGTTGATCTCCCCCCCCCCCCGGATAAAGGAAAAAATATCTGAAAAGTATTGAAAATAATATCTGACTTTAATTTTGTAAGAATGACGCTACATTTCCCTTGCCAAACTTCCTTCATAACCTAACATCATATTAAGAGTTTGGGGAAAATATCTTGAATAGGAATTTGGTCACATTTAAATCACAATTCTTCTCTGAAAGTTTCTGGATTCGGCTGATGTGGCCCAGCATTAATTCTAGCTGGAATAAATTTCATGTGAGGGAAACATTTCTTTACAGCGCAGAAATTAGTAATTTTTAATTCCAAATTATAATTAAATCTTAGTTTTGCTGGAATACTGATACATTGTTGCTAATATTTTGTAAAGAATAACGCTACCATTTCCCTTGCCCAAACTCCTTCATAACCTAACATCAAAAATAAGAGTTTGGAAAATATCCTTGAATAGGAATTTTCACAATTTAAATCACAAAATCTTCTCAGATAGTTTCCTGGATTCGGCTGATGTGCCCAGCATATTTCTAGCTGGAATAAATTTCATGTGAGGGAAACATTTCTTTACAGCGCAGAAATTAGTTACATTTTTTAACTTCAAATTATAATAACCTTAGTTTGCTGGAAATACTGATACATTGTATTGCTAAATCTGAGATGTAATATTTTCTCGTGATTTCCTCTGAAAGTTTTCAAATACCTTGCCTCTGCTGCCGAAAGTGAAACACGGTCAACTTATTTGGCCTCGGTTTCCATTTGTGGAGGAATCTTGGAATTGTCGGTGGATTGGTCCTACTGATTACTAAAATTGAAGTTCTCTGTTTGCATAATGTCCCGTTATTCAGATTTCTTTAGCCCAGATAATTTTATTTTAAAAATTTTTTTAATTTAGATTTTTTTTTTTTTTTAAATTTAATTTTTTTTTTTTAAAAATTTAATTTTTTTTTTTAATTTTTTTTTTTTTTAATTTTTATTATTTTTTTTTAAAATTTTTTTTTTAAATTTTATTTTATAAATATTTTACACCAAATTTTCTGGTGAAAGCCTATAATGCGTGATATGCAAGAGTGGTATGGCGTGGCAATGTTATCACCATTTATGCTTTGTGAGGAGTGACATATTCCATTGTTTGCTCTAATCATTGTAAGACAAATTTATACAAATAATTTGTGATGCCTTGCAGCCTTGATCTGTCCATTCCATGGTAGTACAGAAAGGACGATGTTATTAATGTAATAAATTTAGAATTCTTACGTCACACCTGGAGGCAAAATATGCTCATTTGACGGTTGATGTTATGTCAAAGAACTCATATATGGCTAGTGAAAAAATAGATGCCATTTTTTTCGAACTTTTCAAAAATTTCGATTGCAATTATTACGTGAATATCTGTGACACTGGCGTTACATAGATATTCAATCAAGACATATTTACTCAACTTTTCACGCAATTGTCCAAGGTTTTTACCGATGCGGCCTATCAAACAATATTATCCATAGTCCCCATAATTAAACGGACTCGATGTATAGTGTGTTGAAGTCATCGGTTAGTTACTAAGCTTAAAACTGTAAATGCTTTTCCTCCTTAATAAAACTTTTAATCATAATTTGCTGACAACCTAAGTCTAAGTAATATGAGGAATATGCTTGGAAATTTATTTTTGCAATTCATTATAGTTGGTTGGGCCGCCAATAAATGGCCATGGCGGCCATGGGTTGTGCACCACTGTCTTACCTTATTCCGTGAGAAAAGGGTTAATTTTTGCCTTAATATGTTCCTACTCTTCTAGAAGTATGTCTGCTGTCGTTTCTTACAATACTAAAACTCCTCTATATAAAATACACAAATGTAATGTACCAACTAGTCACAGGAAGTCTACTACGAAGATGGAGATGTGAAGACTTCGTCAAATTGAAAGAACAAGAAGGTCTGCCTGCAAAAGTGAGAAAAAGAACCCATTTAAGACCTAGGTGTCTAATAATGGACAAAGACTATGGGCCTTGTGTTCAGAAGCCTGATATGGTTACGGGAAAAAAGTTGATAGAGAGAAATTTTAGATTTATTGCTACTTTACCAAGCACAGCAAGTAGCAACGTGAGGGGCTTGAATGTAGAGGGACCACTTCTCCAAAGGAAATAGTGGTCGATGGAAAGGAAGTACGGCGAAAGCTGTCACTGCCTCTAACTTTGGACCCGTTTGTCGAAGACGCTTCCTCACACATCTTGTGAAAAGCTGTTCAAGGTATGCTCTATGATGATTTTGAAAAGATGTCAATGCTGTACGGTAGAGATGTTGAAGAAGAATGGTATATTGGTTCATGAAAATAAAATGAATATTAAAGTTGAGCCTTGTGGGCTCTTTGATGATCGGAATTATCTTACTTGGGAGCAACTCCCGATGGGTTAATAGGATTCTGACACCATTATTGAAGTGAAGTGTCCACCCTCAGAAGGAACATGAACCAGAAGAAGTGTTTTAAAAGAAAGTTTATTGATGAAACATAAGCAAGGACAAAAGAGAAAAAATACGCGCTATTAACAAAAAACAATTACTGTCAAGTGAAAAGGCCAACTTCACGTGGACCAGGAGTAAGGTATTTCTCTTTGTTTATGGAAAAATTGGGTATAAAGGTCGAGAAGATTTTCAGAGACGATGACATTTTGGGGGGGGCATAGCCACATGGAGACAAAACATGACCCAGTTTATCTAGATTGTCTCCTGCCAGAGCTTGTAGATAGATCCAGCGCAGACGATCCATGCCGATTAGAAATCCACTTAATAACAAAGGCTATTGAAGACAAACAAAAGGCTGAACCAAATGTAAGGGCATTGGCCCTTGAGTCTATCCAATTCTTAACCTAAGTGAGGCGTATGCTTTATTTATTAGGCATTCAAACTCAAATATAGAGCTAGACTCCCCTTACCTCAATTTTGACTTTGTTTTTTAAATTGTTCGTGATTATGTGCTATAAAAAATTTATAATCTCTAAAATTATGTTAGGGGGTTTTTTATTAAAAATTAAAATTGTCGACTGTGGTTTGTTGAGAAAAGTTACCTAACCTCAAATGTCTTGTATTTTTGGTTGATTGTGAATGTTTTATAGAGTCTATATAAGGGATGTGTCATATAAATTGCTATTTGCTTCCCATAAAATTTATAAAACAATTTTTTTAACTAATTAATAAAATAATCACAACATTTCTAAGTGGTCAATTGCGGGTAAATGATTGTTTCGGAGCGGTATATTGACATTTCGGAATAACTTTTATCCAACTATGTTTTTAAATTTCACTATAAATAACGATAGTATGAGAGGAGAATTATGTTGAATATATTAATGCGAATGTGTTTCATTTCATTATTTTATAAAAATTACTGGGTTGAATGTATTGGAATCCCAAAAAGGAAAAAGTAATTTTACCAGTAAATTTTTTTAAATATTACCTATCCTCTTTGGTGATAAGTATGACTGCATCAACGGTATTTCTACTTTCTACCTTGATTTTATAAATCATTATAAGTTATGCTGAATTTATTAGAAACATTACTCAAAACTTAATAAAACCTTTACTTAGCTTATTACATTAAAAACCAGTGGATGATGGTAATTTTTAGAAAATCACCGGTGACTTTATATATATTTTTCAGCGATTGAAATAGTGTTTTGTAGATTCACCCAATGTAAAAATACGAAAAGTAGCAACAGATGAATAAGGCATATGATTGGCTGAGCGTTTGTTGGTCACTTCAGTACACCAGCTCAGCTCGTTACATTATTTTTCTCTAAGATATTGGAAGATAATCTTAGATTGTTAAAAATTAGGTAATATGTTAGAATTTGGACGTATAAATAAACCTTTAAGAATAACACCTATAGTTATCAACATTGTTACTCTACTTATATAAAAATAAATGGTACGGACGAGGTTTGCACCGCACAGTCTTTCTCCATCTCTCATATTTAAAAGGATCTGATTTACTAAAAAATCTGTAATAGGTGTGAAAACGAAATAATTAGATTCCCCATATTTTTACAGAAACACTCCACCAAAGGTCATAAAGGAAATAATATTCACTGCTAGCTGTTTAATTCCTTACTCCATGGCATTAGAAATCAGAACACTTGCAGAAATGTAATAAAAGGGGGAACATCTTTCAGCCACCCCTCAAAAAAAAAAAAAGTGCATAATAAATTTCATATTTAAAAAGATTCCAAATTTTATGTTTAAATTTGTTATATTTCAGGGAAACTATTGGTTTTTTTGAAAATATGTTTCGAAATAAATATTTGTTATTTTTAACCAGTACAAAAAAAAAATACAGGTCTAAGTATTTTTCGTATCTCAATTAGTAGCGGAGAAGAGAAGAAATGATCAAATGGAAATTAACCCTAATGTAAAGTAACCTTAAAGTCACTTTCATAGGAAATGGAAAATTGCCATTTGGTTTTGTATTATGGAACAATACGTTAAATAAAAACATTAAACAAAACATTATGGCTCTTCACTAATATTAAAAATAAAATAAACATATGTTTGTAATAATTTTCAATAAACAATTAGGAGTTTTAACTTTTATTTTATTTATTATTTATCTCATAGAAAAAAATTATTTCCATAAATTTATTTGTGTAAGTAAATTATTAAAAAAAACTATGCAAACTAATATAAACATCTAGGCCAAACCTTAAATACACTTGAATTGACTTCTGTATCCAATTTAGAATAAAACTCTGGTAGTCCGAGATTCGGATAATCTGATCAGGGGGCCATTTATTGGCTTTTCCTTTACCCATTTTTGAGTTAGCACAAAAAAATATGTGCCCCATTAACTTGGAAACAATTACTATTTCAAATGTTTCGACGACCTATTTCAGATATTAAATTAAAGTTGAAGAACCAAAAAATGACATTTTAGAATGAATTTATTTCTGTCTCTATGCTTTTCCAACTACAAACTTCTTAGTAGTTTATTAGTCGCAATTCTACAAATTCTACCGAGACATTTTAAAAACTTCAGTTTTTTTTCCTATAGACGTTGTCACCGAAGGGCACAGGTAGGCCCCCACTTTTGTTCTTTCAAATATTATGTTTCAATGAGGCAAGCACGCACGCACCCACACACACAACTGTAAGAAATCATTGCTTCGTGTGAGACGGACTGCATATAATTCTTATTACAATTTAAAAATAGCTCAATTAACTTCAGAGTATTATGATTTGATCGCTCTTAATAAAATATAAAAGGATATGGAAAAAAAAAATCCAGGACTGGATACTCTGAAATTTTTAAGGGCTTCCATAAAGAAAAGTATATTTAAATATTATTCTTATATAAAAACTTTGGGTCCGTTGGCGGTGGAATCGATGAGAGTAAGGGGGGGCACTGCCCCATGGGACGAAATTAGCCCCCCCATGGAAAGAAGTTTCTCTCTCCTAGTACATTTCAACACTTCCGACTGTATTGAATATTAACTAAAAGATTGCCTTTAATAGAACTCAAAATGATTTCTCTGTGCATTAAATTTTCAAAATTAATGGAGAATGAACCTCACCTAGTAGCTTCTAGAATATGTAACGGTAAGAAGAAAACAAATCGTTTTTTAGAAGCGCTCTTAAGGTGGGGTAGGAAGTGGATAGCAAGTGTTTTTACAGTTTTTTATAAGGAATTGAAAGTTTTTGGCCAAAAATAAATCAAAATATTCTCCAGTAGCAAAACATAGAGTTTAGGTAATTTTTGCCATGGATAATATCGACAGATCTTGGAATCTCTGTCAAGAGTGTCCTGGAATTTTGTCAAAACTTTTGAATAAAAAGAAAAAGTTTTGACAAATTCCAGGACACTCTTGACAGCATTATTATGATCTGTTGATATTAGCTATGTGCAGAAACTAAACTCTTATGTTGCTACAGGGAGAAATATTATTGATTCTATTTGGCCAAAAAACTTTCAATTCTATATAAACTGTACAATTTACTCGCGCCCTTCTCTGCCTCACTAATAGCTTCTAGTGTCTCTAAATAATTAAATCGAGGCAAGGGCACACGCAAGATAACGTTTAAAATGGTTTGTAATTTGAAGAATTTTCTTGCTATAATTACTACTATGGATTATGGAAAGACTTTAATGTTTTAAAATTGGGCCAGTGGAAAGAATCACTCAATCATATGGTTAGAGGCATCTACTTAATTTTCGGTAATTAATAAAAATTATTGTTAGTATAGGTGACTCTTGAAAAAAGCTCATAGTAAATGAGTAAATACAGCATTTGAAAGTACAATCAGCTTTGTATAGCGGTCTATCCTTAAGGACATATTGATTTAATCATTGCAAAAGCAACTATATTTATCTTCACATTAAAAAAACATAAAAAACCATGGTATGTGTTTTAACGTAAACTGAGTATGCTATGACAGAAGTCGCAAATAAAAAATTCCTACTCCACTGAGGACCTTATTCATGCTGTAGGCTGTGTGTAAGTTGAGGATAAAGGAATGTTGACATCAGAAATAATATATACGATAACATTAAATATTTATCAATAAATAATATTTATTGGAGTATAAAAAACATGAATATGAATATTTTGATTACGATCAAACATTCTATAACAATCTTGCCAAAAAATACAAAAAACCTGCTTTGGTTATCCGCATGGTCTAACTTTAGGCATCGCTCTTTGAAATAAACCTGGACTGCGCCAGACGCAGAACTTGGGTTCGCATTTTGGTGGTTGTACTGAGGGTGGTATTTATAACACTTTTTCACTCTCCCTTCACGAAATGTGAGTTCCACTTCCTCTAAATTGAAAACCAGTCTGATCCCTAACTAGTTAGCAATGTATACAATGATGTAATATACCTAAAGGGTAGTTAAGGTGTGGATGAATAAAAAATAAAATAAATCAAACAACCCTCAACAAGAATGTATGATATCACTAAAATAAAGAACCACTACACAACACTAATATTCTAGCTTAAAGACGATCACCTTATGCTTTTTCAAGAAAAAGCTACATCAGTTTTACATTCCTGATGTTATCACGTAGATGTAAGTCAATGGTGCTCAGCAAAGTTGGGCTATCGTAAGTTTTTTGTTTTTGCGATATCAGCATCTTTCACTATTTATATTCATTTCTATAATAGAGTAAGGGTGAGAAGGGTTTTAAAGTGAAGGTGCATAGCAATGATTGAAACTATGGAAAAAAATTGATTTTTATAAATTACGAACACAGTATTTTTTATTTGAAGATTTTTTATCGTCATTTTTGAACACTCTGGATTTTTCTACAAACTAATCTAAGTCTGGCAAAACAACACCCAGGTTCTCCAGCCCGATAATACACTAACCAAAGATATACTTTCAATCATGCCTGGATTAGAACCCGTGATCCCTAAGGTCAGTAGGCACACGCGTTTACTACCGGCTGTTCTAAAGTGTACAAACTTCCCTAAAATAAATTTGACTGATATTCAACTCTTAACTTGATTACCTATGAATACAAGATGTAATGAAGCTGAAGACTGTTCCAGATATTAAAAAAAAAAGGTTATCCTTTGTAATAAATTACTATGTCATGGGAAAATATATTTAAAAATATTTAAATTGTCTGCCTTTTAATCTAGGAACTAAAATAGTTTTTTGTATTATATGTATGTAAATTGAATATTACACTTTGTACATGTACTATAAATTAGTGTTTGGACGAGATGTGGTGTGTGGTGGCATTGTCCTGTTAGAGTTTACAGTTTTCAACGTTTAACTACCAATTCAATGTCTAAAATCACTCGAGATCACTGCGGGATTGAAGTCGTGTCATATGCTCTTACCACTTCAAAATGCCACAACGTGTCAAGGGAAAGGGGCCTTCTAACCAATACTATATATTTATTTTATATAATTAAATTGAAAACGATTTTTGTAATTAACATAATTAACCCTTGTTAACTCAATATATATTAAAAGAAAAATCATTTGTCGAATGTTTCATGTTGTGCTAAAAGTTTTTTAAGAGGTTTTACAATTTTAATTTATTTTTTTTTTTTCCTTCGTGCTAAAACATGTCAAATTACAGACTTTTAAAGCGTTTTCTATATACAACGGCTCATATAAAATTATTGGTTTTTTCCCGCAACGATTGACACAAGACTTGTGACGTTAAATAGGATGGTGCATCGTTACACGGGGGCTAGGAGGGCTAATGTAGATTCTAATCACTTTCATCAAAATGAAGTTCAATCATTTTTTTCTTAGGTTATACTTACTGTTACTAGATGGATTTAGTGAAATGGTATAGAATATAGTATTTTTATTTTTCTGAATATAGATATGTTCGTTTATGGAACTACAAAATGGCAACTTTACTTAGGTGGTAGAAAAAGGACACGCTTGGGCGAGACCTTAGGTTAATCAAAGACATACCTGTCAGCGCCTGTATGAACCGAAAGAGCATATCGATGAGTACAATGCGTTTTACTCTTCTTTTCTTTCTTTTTAAACTGCTGTCCGCCCCAAGATAAGTACACTCCCTTCTGTGTGCTCGAGGAGTGTTGGCTTCTTAAGAAGAATGACTGAGAAAGAGGACTAGGCGTTGTCAGTTCACCTGAGTTTATTTCCTCTTTATATGGTGATGACTTGTCTCTGACGTATTATCTACGCTCCACCTCCCTCGCACACGCACGGGTTACTGCGCAATTCAGACCTGGATTGAGCTTTCAGATTATATCCTCTTACGCATTTAGAAATAATTATAGATTGTTTTATGAATCTTTTGAAGTTTGAGCAAAACATCTTTCAGCTTCAAATTCAAGTATATCAGAGGGAAGTTTAACATACTGGAGGAAGGCACATTTCGATGGGGGGAGAAAAATTTGGTAATAACCCACCCTCATCAAACCCTTCCTCTTTCCAGTTCACGCTCATGAAGTGACACTCGATAATAAAACTAGAACACCGTAGAATGTAGATTATTTCCTCTCAGAGTCTTACAAACTAACTTAATTCTAGAACAAATAAACATCCAGCCCTGACAGTTAATTCATCATTGTGAGGGGAAAAGACAGTCAACCAATGATACGTTTTTCGGACATCTCCGGGGAATCGAACCGGGACATTAGCTCAGTATACAATACATGAGATAAAGTGTCGGACTGTGTTATTGAAATCAAC
>JBCFYV010001420.1:0-61184 GCA_039000515.1 Timema cristinae | reverse complement strand
TAATGTTGGTTCAAAATTACTAAATATAGTTATAATTTAAAATATATAAAAACATTAAATTTTCAAGTATTCAATTTATGTGTGATAATGTATGTTTATAATCTAGTTTTAAATATCGTCCTAATAAAAATATCAATATCATCACCACTGTGGTTTTTATGTTGGGAATAACATTATCTTAATTACTTACTCTATTACATTAGAAAAAAAAACCTCGGGGGGGGGGGATAATTCATTGTTGCACTTACAAAAGTTCGTTCAATTAATCTTTTCTTGAGCTAGTTCCATCAGTCCTTTTCATTACCCTAAATCTCTTTCCGGTTCAATTATGGTAATCTCCCAACGGGCCGTCTAGTATTCAGTAGTCTCTTCCAAAAGGGTTTGGCAGTCAATACGCCTGAACAAGGTTCTGATTCTTACCATTAGTGCGCATTCCTTACAAACGTAGTATCAGTGAGATTTGATAACACTAATGATGTTTTATGATGATGTACAGGTTAGTATTCTCATAAGTAGGGTTACTTTCTTCATTATACAGTATCTTCCATCCCCTTTTGGGTTTAAATATGTGGTCACTAAACACCTATTTTTATGAACAGCGAAAATGTATTTTCACTATGTCCCTAAATATTTAAGCTCATTAAAATATCGTTCTCAATCGGGATCTGTGTGTGACAATATATTCATGATTTTGAGCGGGTCATTTCTAGACCAATTTCCTTACTATCTTCTAACACATTTTTGAATTTCTTGCAACAGATCTTCCTTACTATTGCCCAACAAATTTAACTCATTTGTGTGCATTGTTAGGCCTGCCGTTTAATTCCAATCTTCCCTACTCTCTTGCATTACTCTAATTAGATAATCTAAGGTATATTACAGTTACTGGGGAGTACGATATTTTTATTTCAATTAACTTGAATTTATAAATTTCTGAAAATGGACTTCAACTCTTGCCATGAGTGTATTTCAAACTACAATTTACCTCAATTAGCTTGGATCAAAGTTTCTGAGTATCTAAAAAATTACTAAAATTTTTTACAATTTCATTTCTTTTACTGATTCATAGTATTTATCAAATCTATGTATAGTATTTCCTCATCTCCCATTATTTCCACATTTTTCTGATATTGCCAAATAGAAAAAGATTGATCCGTTATTGATCCAACCTCGTCGAATTCCACCCTTATTTCTGTTATTATCTATGCATTGGCGTCAATGTATTAAAAATTTTATTAGATAAAAGTTCTGTAGGAATTTTGGGATAATGTGGAGCTCTATAATTCATTCACTATGTTGTATCTCCCTTTTATAAAATGGGTATTACCATAATTTTCTTCAATTTTGTGGTGGTACCTCTATTACATATTGAACTATAACACTTTATTTATTACAAAACATAACATTTTCACGCCTCCCTTCATTAACTTTGTTGGAACTTTAATCTTACTGGAGCTTTATGATTCTTTAACCTTTTAATAGCTTCTGAAACCCACCTTTCGAAATAGGGTTAAAGCAGTATGAATTTCGATAAATCACCCAATTCCGATACTTCGAGATCACTAAGTGGTCGTTTTCATCCATTCAAATCTTTGCTTGTATCTATCTACCATCAGATTGGCATTCTCATATTTTCTCTAAATTAACCCTAACCTGATATTTCCTTAATGTTAATAACTGAATAAAATTCCCTGAAATTCTTAGCTTTGCTATTTGTGTTCTATTTACTTAACTTAACCTTGTTAATTATCTCTTCTTTTATTTTTGACAATGGCATAGGCCTTCCTTTTCACATTGTTCAATATATTTAAGGGTAATCGTATATAACAATAATTAAAAATCTTTTTTCTAAACATAACTAATTATATTGTTTTTTTTTAATTCAATATATATAAATACATATTTTTATTTCCTTTAAAAGTCGTTTTAACTGATGAAATTAGATGTATCAAATTTGTATAACCTATAAACGGCAAGTGTTTGATTCTTTTTATTTGACTTAATCACTTGTTATAAATTTTCACGTATCAGTTTGTTTCTATTTATTTACTTTTTATCTTAGAGTTCTTAAAATTAATAGTGAATTAGTTATGAACCATTTAAATATTTGATTTTTACATTTAAGAGGTCTGCTTTTTAAAAATTTCCTGAGCCACATCTTATAGTGTTAATAGTTTCTAAAAGTCGGTGATCTGGTGGTCTAGGGGTAAGGTGTCAGACTTCTATGCTGGCGGCCGGGCTTCAATCCTCGGTCCCGGCAAAGATTTATCTGATTACCAAACCCTTCCTTCACCTCTGACAAGACATCTTGTGAATGTGAGGAATGCCAGGTCTCCACCGTGGTTCGGATTCCACGTTAAACTGTAGGTTCTCCATTTCATCTCACAATCACCCTACCATTACACATTAGCGTAAGTGCGTATAACCCGAACGGGTAGTAAGACACGGTGCTAATAATAATAATAGTTTCTAAAAACCACTTCGAGTTATACATTTTTTTTCGTGAATATATTCTATCTAACATGCCTGAGTACGGGTGATAGAAGCGGTCTTTTTAGTCAATAACTTTTTATTTCCTTTTGAAATCCACACAAAGACCCCACAACACCATCTCCAACACTCGGACACTACCACTCTATAAGAGTATATGTTTCACTAAGATCACATTGATTAGAAAAATAAGAAAGCTCACCTGGTCTTATTCTCCCCAAGATCATCTAATTTGCTTTACTGGCGTGGTTGTCAATCGGCTTCCGAATCCTAGCCGTATGTACTGAGAGTGTTTTTTCCTAAATTACATCTTACTCTTCCTTCACGTAAATGGGGCTACATTTAATATAAAATTCTCCTCCCTACGCTCTTAAAGTACGAAAAGATCGACTGGGTAGTACGTCGTGGTGCATAATTAATTTATATTTAAAATGATTGCATTTCTAATAAATTTCGGGAATATTTAGATATTTAAAAAGTTGAGAATGGAATGACAAAGGTAAAATATTCAGGTAGTAACGCTTGTCAAAACACTGATTAGAAACATATAATATATATTATAACGTTCCTATTTTATATGGCGCGCCGGTAGCCAACTCCTACACTACCGTAGCACCCTAGGGGGTTACATGGTTGGGATTGATGGTTCGTGGGGAATTAGGCTAGCGAGTTAGTCCAATAAGATATATCTATTACTCTAGTCAGATACTAAACTATTACATAAGTATGAGGTAATCCCCATGTGGAAGCACGCGTGATAACGGGACTCGTGAAAAGCTACCCAGAGACCCGGGATCGACCCTCCGGCAGGGTAAACCACCAGCTCACCTGTTACATCGTCATCCGTCTGACGGCAACTCTACCACACATGTGTCCAGCATAGCTTCCAACATTCAACAATGTGTGTTCTTCTCACACACAAACATTCTGATCTCTATTCACACGAGTCAGAAGGTCGATAGGTCGCACCGTGCTCGCTCGTCAACAGGATGAATGAAGCTATATGAGATATATACTACTCTCAGCAGGAAGGCAACCCAATACTCTGACTTCCAAGGAAATGTACAAGCGTGGTTAACCTCCTGCCAGAATAAACCTTAAAATAATTATGCTCTTACAATATAATATAATAGCACCCATAAACGATTTCGTGCGTTGACTAAACTATAAAGTAATGCTGCTTATTCCAGGTGAGCCTACATCACTGTTTTCGTTCGACACCATCATGGATAGTGATCAAGGAGAACATTACTGCGTTGAGTTTTTTAATTCACTAGAGTTGTCTGACATTCCTTCCCCCAAGTTTGAACTAATTGTGGAGCTTCTACATAACCTAGAAACCACTGATTTTTATACCGTGTAATATACAGTCTTTTTGCCATTTAAATCCAAACGACTGCAATTTCATTCCAGTGTTGTATTGAAAGGGTGGAGGGGAAAATATTGAAAGTCTCATTTTAACTCAAAGTGAGTTCTGCTAGACAATCATAACACATTTATAATGCACTTTAAATTATTATTAAAAGAGCTAGCTATAAAAAAATTAAAAAGTAGCTTGGGGTGCTTATGGGGCTTGAGATATAAAAGTTAATATCTCGGAAAATGTGTGTAATGGGCCTTTCTCCTCTTTTCTCTTGTGACCTTATTTGTAATGTCGATAAATATTTCACAACGGCAGACAACTTAGTTGTCTTGAAGGCCAATGCTTTTCACATGGGCAGCTTTGTGTTTCGTGTTCCAAACTATCAATCGGACAATATTTGTTTGTAAACGTACCAGGCGGAGAAATGGTAATTATTTTGTACAAATATGTATTAAAATGTTAAGTTTAAATAAACAACTTGGTTATTAAAATTTGTGCCAGTTTGAATATGAAAAATCCAAGTAATTATGTTAGGTGTTCAAAGAACTATCATAATTATTGTCAGTTGTTTACCTATTCTTGTTTAACATATATTATTGTTTAATATTTGTTATTACATTTAACAACATTTTACCTAACAGTTGTTTGTTTATTTTCTGTAAAGTTCTTAAAACATTTGTAAGTATCTATTTTTATTATTGGATGGATACTTATTATAAAACACATCCCGTTCTAAGAACGGGTTATTTAGCTAGTCTTAGCTATAGCTTAAAACAAACTTAAATTATATTTACATAATATATTGAGACCCTTTTAAAAATGATTTTATCTGTTTTAGGAAGATTGATCTAGTTTTATAATAAAAAAATAGCTTTGATCTCAGAACTGTAATATTTCACGCTAAAGGTATTTGTGATTTATTTAAATTTACCTTTTAATCATTTAAACAAATATATTTGAGCTTATAATTAGTATTTGATACTTTAGGAACATGTAAATAATTTTCACCTGAATATTAAATCACTTCCAATACTCCAGCAGACATACACTATTGCTTACTGTTCAACTTGTTTCAGTATTTTATTCATAAAAGTAAGAGTCTTACCCCATTATTTTATGTCTGTATTTTAGATCACGTGTTTACATCAGATGGGCCAAATAATCGAGTCTGAAGGGAAATTTTTGCCCCCCTTTTCAAAAGGTCTATGGCTGGTGGTTTTAATCAACATCGTCATCATGTCCATTATTCTATATGGATTTAGCTGTTATCTGTCCTCTAGGGGAGAGAGCCAATCTTTCCTGGATTCATTGTTTATCATATTTACTGTTTTCTGTTCGCAAGGTGAGTTATAAGGCTCTACTCATCATAATAATAGTAGTATCTATAAATTACTAAAAATATCGTATTTTTATTTTTATGTAATTGAATTAAATTCCTGCTAAATTGTTGGTAGTGAATTCAAATATGGTGATTGCGCTCACCTTTTAGATACTAAGTTTTGCTAAACACGTGAATAAATCATTATCAAAATCACACCAATATAGAGGCTATTAGAAATGAAATATTTTATCTTACACGTAGAGGAAGACTGGGATTAATTGGACCCTTTTGAATAACTATGTATATATATATATATATATATATAATTTTTAAATTTTGCAATTAAGTATTAAGTATTAAGAATCAAATAGCCAAAGCTATTATTTATGCTTTTAGTGAAGATTACTCCATATAGATATTATATTCTGAAAATTAAAAAATTAAACCTGGACACGGGAATCGAACCCGGGACCTACTAAGCCAAAGGTCGTGGGTTAGATTCCCGTATCCAGGTGTTATTTTTCTATTTTCATAATATGAATCAAGTATTAGACAAACTCTAAATATCTACCTAGTTTTAGCAAACATTAATAATTAGAATTCTATGATTTAAAGGTTCCAATGGTCTAATCAGATTTAATTAAAATATACGTGAACAAATTTTAGTCCAGTTAACCCCAATGGCAGGTTAAGGGAGCCACAGTGAGAGGTTATGTGAGCTCTACAAATATGTTTAATATAATATAAGTAAGAGCTGTATCTATTTTTAATTTTGTATTTAAATGTTTCAATGAAACTAAATTATTTTTAAATTGCTCTTTTACAACGTTAGCTGTAAAAAAAATCAAATAATAAATACTGAACAGAAAGTTTGGACCTCTCGTTCTAAAAATCAGTTGTTTTAGTGAGTGCTTTAATCATTCTAATCAATAGAAAAAGTTAACATATGGATATATCTTGCTGATCTAGCTATTACTGGAGCAGGCAGCGTAACAACAATGCCATTTTTGTAAACAAATAATAATTATTCTCTTCTCATAAACTTAATTTTAGCAGGAAGCCTTTTTAAAAATATTCCCTCAACTTCATCTTCAGCAATATTTCTAATGTTGGAAGTGAGATACCTAAGTGTTGATTTGGTTTTATAATAAACCTTCATTAATACAAAGGGACCAAGATAGAAATAATTATCAAGTTCGTATTCTGTTTGACTTAATAATTATTGCATTGAAGAATCTGAGCTGTAATTATCAAGAAGTTCCTCCTAGTTAGAAAATTACGACTCTTCAAAGAACTTTCTCTTTAATTTTTTCAACTCCGTTTATTTATCAAATTCAGCTTTTAATTTTTTTTTCAAGCGAAATCTTTGGCTTTATGTTGTAAAACTTTTTTCACAGTTAAAACTTACTACTCGCCGATCCTCCGCACAGTGCCAGTAGTTTTTCTAGGAGGAGTTTTAGGGTAGGGGTATACTTTCTTCTGGGGTTACAATTTTTGAAGATCCATCTGTATCGTTACTTGCAAGTCTTTCCAGTGAGCTTAATTTAGAAGTGTCAGCGATTGGAAGTTACCTAGAATAGAGAGCTAGATCAGATAACGTAGCTGATGAAGGTGTGGAAGCCTCCTTGGAGGAATGAGAACTGTATTCAGTATCAGGCCTATCAGTCAGTGCTTTTAAATGGTTTTATTCCAGAACATTTAAATCCACTGAAAAAAATATTTGAGTTAAATGCTAAAGGAAATGCTTTTCCAATGAAAACCCAACCTTATAAATCGATATTGGTAGCCCTGGGCTGTTTGATATCCGATTATCGCACGTAGCATTATAAAACTTTTTGGATGCACCTAAAACCCTGATGTGGCTACAGTGGGAAGGAAATGCGAAAAGAATAATGCCATTATACTTAGCAAAATGTAGGGTTGCAATACTGATTTGTATCTCATGGTTGTCCAAAATTATTAGAATGGGCTTTTATATTGTTGGTTGCTCATGTTCATAGAAAGGTTGCGATACTTGTTGAAATAAATCAGTGACCATCCATCCTGATTGAAATGCTGCTCCTTTTGTTCCCAGTAGAGTGTTTGTAAGCAAATGATTCTTGAAATAAGCTCAAAGGAGTATCAGAAATCGTGGCACTGCTTTGACAGTTGCACCAACAAAAGGGACAAGTGTCCCATTCTTTGCTAATATAATTTGTCTTATTTTTCGTTTTCCCTTAGCTGTGAAGACTTTGGTTGGTTGTGTTGCATTGTTTTAGCTGTTTCATCAAGATTATACATATCTTGGGGGTCGCGCTTATACTTGTTTTTAATATTTCGTAGATTTAAAAATAAAATATACTAAGTGGCAACAAAACTTCCAGCCATACCTAGACCGGTTTGCTCAGGTCATCTAAGAGAAAAATGTTAGCGTTTCATAAGGCTGAAAACCATTCTTTGACAGCCATATTTTCTTTCTACTAGTTATTTTGAAGGGTTTTTCCTTTGGAAAATGCAAATTCAAGCTTGAGTCATCTATATTGCTTTTGCCGAAAGACCATATTGAATATTGCAGGCGTGTTTGATATAGTCAGCCAACGACAGTTTCTCTTCAAGAGTGAATAATATTAATTGTTCAGAAGAGAATCTGACATACACATTGACAATTCCAACTAAAGATGCTTTACCTCTGGGTATACCAATTACTCTAACGGCCTCCCTTATTTTGGCATTATCCCCTAACATCCTTCTAATAGCTAACTTCAGGGTTTCCTCAGACTAGGCTATGTTGTCTGTTGTTCTTTCCCTCTTTCTAGGAATTTCACTCAATCTATAAACAAAAATACATTAAATGTTAAAATATGAAACCTTTCCATATATAATCTAAGGGTGGGTTGACTTAGCTATGGCTCAGGTAGCCCCGAAATAAGCTGACTCACTTAAACCCACATGTATTTTTCATTTTTTGGTTGCGCTAACATTGACAGACATCGCCATATTAAAGAAATATTCAGGCTAATAAATGTAAATGCCTGGTAGATTAAATCAATATATTGAGTAATATAGTTTTAATGTCACCAAAAATGCATACACATAAAATAATACTCAAACCTTCCGGTTTCAATAAATGCAAAACACTAGTATATAGAAACAAATAAATCTACCATTTTAAATTTAAATTATCAGAATAACCAACACAACATATTAGATATCCCAGATATTAACATCCTAATATAACTGATTTAAAATGATTGGCTCATCCTGCCGGCTCAGTTAACTCCAGTCTGCCCCTATTGTTTAATAGAAGCATTCCTGACCAGATAAATTATTCAACCTACCTTACTTACTAACAATTAATTCTCTGGGCCTAAGAAACTCAAAATTTAACAGCCACCTTGTAAGTTCTACTTTGCAACCCTATATTGAGACACCTCCACTCCACCCGATCCTTAAATAGATAACCAACCTCCTTCAAATACATTTTCTAATTAGTCTACCATCGATGTCTTGGCCTACCAAGGAATCTTGTATCTTAAAATTTCCCAACTTACTTGTTTAGTACACCCCTGTAATCCTCCATACGCACATTGAGTCCACCCTACTTCAAGCTATTATGTACCTTGATTATCCTTATTATATTTAGGAGTGCAAACTAGACATGAAGTTATTCATTTTGTGCATCCTTATTCATTCTCCTGTTTGTTCAATTCTCTTAGTTCCAAAAATCTTTCTCCTTACTTTGTTCTTATAAGCATCAATTATTTTATCTAATCGGAAATTTAATTTCAAAATAGTTTTAGTAAACAAATCAAAACTCTAACAATGTTATCAATTTCCTGGGGGGGTTTCTACTGAAACCCTTTATGAATTGTTTAATAGAAGCATGCCAGCCAAATTTACTTCTCAAACCTTGTCTGCAGTTGTTAATACTTGATCAAATAGCGTGAAACATAGCGTTAGAATTAGCGTTTGATATGTATTGCTATATTATATATATATATATATATTATTGCAAAATATATATATATATAAGTATACATATATATATATATACCATGTACATGTGAGACTTTTTAAGGCCAAATATAATAGAACTAGCTTCCCCCTCTATTTGAGCATAATTTTATTCACTCTTTGTAAATGTTCTCGAGCCAAAAGTAATAGGGCACTCCTCCCTATTTGGCATTAATTTTTAAATACTGTGCTGACTCCATAAGGTGAGGCAACACACCAGTAAAATAGGCTTGGTTGGATCTTAGTGAGTAATCACATGATAAGTAAGAATCATCTCCTTTATTTTTCAAATGCCCTTTTACAATGCTCTATCCACTTCCAATTAAGTTTCACCTCTAAATGCTAATGCATTGTTTTTAGCACCGTGGACATTTCTGGCAAAAAAAGAAAAGTAATAGCAACCAATAAATCTTAAAAAATAAAAAAATAATCTTAGCTGAGAAACTGTAACTACCTCCCCCCTTTATCATCACATATAAATAATGGTCAGCGATGGTAAAAAGAGAGTGGTTTTATTCAGGTAATAAACAAATACAGCTCAATGAGTGAATCAGCATTAAGCGTTAGATACTCAAAAAAAATTGTACATTTTAGATATGTACATTCATATAATGGGCAAACATAGGTTTTAAGAACTATAGATTTGCCCCACTCATCGAATTAGGATGTGTTGAAGTTAGGCCAGGCTTGAAGGCTGTGCTAGCCAGAAGATTCAGAGGGTAAGTACATGAACAGTTTATATATAAGATAATTGCTTGTGAATTATGATGTTTGTATATATCTGAAACTACATGGAACTAGAATATAGAAGAGTTCTATTTCAGGAGGTATAAATAAATGTCAACGTTCTTCGGAGTGGGTAGTATGAATCGAAAGAGAATTTATGCTTGTAAGTTAACATGAGGTAGGGGTGGGGTTGCTTTATTTTAACGTACTAAACTAGTACCGTTACATCTTGATTAATAACAAATTGATATATAATCCCTTTAAAGGTTAAAAATAAGCTGAGATAAAGAACGACGCTATCTACTTAGCCACTGTTCCAAAACGGTGGTGCCCAAAATATATAAAACCCATCCACTAAGCGGATAAGAAAAGGCTTAAAGTTAGAATACAGGAACCAAATGTCCCTCAATAGATCATAATATTAAAGCCAAACAATTGGTAATTGTTGTTGGGTCCCTTCCCGCTTCTCAAATTGAGTCCCGGGCTAGGCTTCCCATCGCTTTTATACCCATCAGGTGACTGGAGAAAAGACGACGGAAGGTCCGATAGGACTCGCTGAAAAAAGCGAGAAGGGAGGCCCGAGACAAATCAAAATTCTTTATTATTTAGGAAACAAAAGATACAGAGTACTAAGGTTACATGTAATTAAAATACAATGATTTGAGACATCTTCTTGACCTGGTGGATTGTGGGTGTCCGAAGACCAAGATTAAGACGTATCCACAATTTCACTAGTTCTTCTATCTCCCGGAACCCCTTACTCTCGGGGGCCTTGGTACTGGTCGATCTTGGTAGATGATCTGCAGCGGAGCTTGGGGTTGAAACCCTGGTGGGTATATTGCGGCTGTGGTGGCATCTCCTGAGCTTGGATGGCCTCACTCCATATTTGTTGACTGCTATAAAGACCATGTTGATTCGGTGTATGAGTTTCTATTGACTGCGTAGAGGTAGTTGTGGGTAGTCTGCCATCATTCCCACTAGAAATCTGATCTCGTGGACGTCGCGTCCTGGTTGGAGTTCTAGTAGTTTGGCCTTGGCGGCTAGGGCCAGCCGAAGCGCCTGCTCCTGCGTAGCGGCAAGTGTCGGTTTGTTGACGATTTTCAGTAATGCCCAGGCTGCCTCCCCCGATAAAGCAGTGAATGTCGTTGGGTGTAAACTTGTAGAAAGAATTGGAGCCCTAGCACTGCGGGTCAGTACAGCCTGACAGGTTTCGCCAAATCGGTCGGTTATTTGGCGGAAGCGTTCCTCCACCACTGTCATCGAATCTTGTAGCACTTGGAGTTTTGCGGCTATGTTCTGGTCTTGAGCCATTTCTCTGGAGTGGCATCTCACGTAAGCCGCTCGTGGCTCCTGAATGTCGGGACGGGTTGGATACCAGAAGTATGATTGAAATATAAGTTCTGGTTTGGCTAGGTGCAATGGAGAACTGAAGCTGGTTCTAGCTTCACTGTCGGATTTCATTGGAGTTCTCGTGGGTGAGATACATTCTTGGTCTGATGTAGAGACTATTGAGTCTGGTTCCGATAGTGGTGTTCTCGGAGGTTCCGGGACGTTTGGCATACCTCAGCGAGCCTCTTCTTCTTCAGTTGTATAGACAATATGTGATCCCTTTTCGACATTTAGTGCGTGTTGTTAGGTCTCTTCCCGTTTCTGCGACTGATAACAGTTCTTTGAGCTTTCTGAACACGGCCAATGGAGCGCATCAAACTCGCGCATATCTTTCTTATTTTTCCTTTAGGGCGAGTCTCAGCACTCATGACGAGGAACGAACCTCAGGCCTCAAATCAGTCCAATATTAGACAGTGCCACGAGTGTTGTAGAGTAGAGGTCTGGCAGAGACGGCTCAACTGGGGCCAGGATGGTGAATCAAACAACGTTTTAGCGTCCACATTTTGTAACAAGGTTACAAAACGTCCATCAGTGTGGGAGCCTCCCTGACCTTTTTTGAATTTATGTTCCGTGGGATGGCTCCCTTATGTATTCACTTTGATCCCCAAGAATGCAATCTCCTTCCAATATAATTTGATGCAGGTTAACCAATCTCAACCTAATAATGATGCACTGTAGTTACCTTTTACAATCAGTATAGGCAAGCCCTTATACACTGTACCATCATACTCTCCTGATACTATTACCTTAACCAATACCGGCTAGGCCTCCCCTGTGTATGTGTAAAGATTAACCTTACATGGTGAGTAATTCTCGATTGGGAAATTGTCTTGAAACCTTTTTTAGACATTAGGGTCACTGCTGAACCCACATCAACCTCGAACTGTATTATTATTCCCTTATTTTTAATTCCCATCATAAAGTTGAATTTAATTTAATTCACCCCCTTAACTTCAAAGGACTGTTTTGAAAACTATGATTTAAAAAAAAGTCCTGGTGTGGTTCCTCCTCACTCAACTCATCAATATCATGAAATGCCCCTTTTTATGATACACATTACACCCAAATGCCTTAAATTTGCATGCCAACTTTACGTGATTTTTATACTCTCACACTAAAAACTCTCTTTGCCCTCTTGAAAAATCTTCCTTCTTCTCTTTTCCCTTCTATTTGGGAATTTTTTGGAGATGTGTTGCACTCTTCTTGTTGCTTTATTAGTCCCGACATGATAGATTCTTTTTGCGCTGCCTCCAGGGAAACTGCCAGTGCCATTGCTTGCTAATAAGTTAGTGTAATGTCACCAATTTGTCTCTCTCTTATGGCATGTATGTAAATCCCACAAATTAATATATCATATAAGTAGTCATTCGAATTTTCTCCAAAGTTGTAGTTACTAGTCATTTTCCTACGTGTTGCAATATATTGCGAAATAGATTCCCCGGGAGCTTGCAATAGGCTATGGAATTTAAAACACTTAGACTTGAAGGAGGGCTTCGGAAAAATATGATTTCCCACCAAATCCACTAGCTCATCAAATGTTAGTTCCAATGGTTTTCTAAGTGTACATAAGTCTCGTAATAAGCCAAATGTTTTGCGTCAAAATGACCGTGATTAAAGTACAAACTTTGTTTTCTTCCTCGATTGTATTGCACTTTACATAGTTTTCAAACGTTTTTTATATATGCCGACAACGAATCTTCCTCCGCCCAGAATTCTTCTATTGAACCGATGCCAATAACTCGCGCTGCCATTTCAACCTCATTTTCTTATGACCTTGAAACTTTCTTTGTATGGTCACGTCTATGGTTCAGATACTCGTTACCATTGAGTGTCCGAAATATATAAGCACAGAATACTAGGCTAGAACTACACGTTCTATAATTATTTAACAAAAATATACAGCCTTTTACTGTTTACAAGTACTTTAATTCAACAACCGATCGCGACACATAACTTCCACTTTCAATACAACCTGACGCCCTAGTCAAGCACACAACTCATATCATCCTCTCTCTGCTGTGGTCAAATTACAACAAGATATGTAATATTCATATGATCAGACTGTATTTAATCCACAGACTCTAATGATCACGTCAAATACTATTCTCAAGAATTTTTAATAATGGTACCACTTAAATGTGCTTCACGACGACTATCAATAAGTTTCAGGGACAGTCTGACATGGATTTAAGATAAACGGATTCTTGAATGGATAGTTTTATGCAACGTGTTAAATGTTTATCAAAGTAGTTTAGTTAATAGTTTTTGTTACGAAAATAACGGACGCAGGATAGACTACCAAGAAACACTATAGACACTTTAATTGTTAACGGTAGACAGTAACAATTTTTAATTGAGCCTCGTGTTTGCTTTCTGATTCTCATGTTTGACTTCTTTCTGCCATTTGTCAGATATCATTTTAAACTTTTAATGTGAGGACTAAAAGGCTTAAAATTACAGTAGTATGTAACCTATAGATATGAAACATGTGACAATAACTAGTCAATGTGCTGTGTTGTCATGTTAAATAAAGTTACAACACATGAAACTATTGATAAAGTAAATTAATTAGTATATTATGTTAACATGGAAATGTTATGTATCGAGATCAGTAGCATAGTTATGTTTGCTCTTGTGATTGCTATCACTACTTTATCTGATAGTTTTGTTGTGGTTTTAGGTCAGACAGTAAGGTGTCAAAACATCTCTTGCAAGATACTTTACTTTGTGGCCTGTATCGGAGCATATATTCTGTTGACCGCCTATTCTGGGATCCTGGTGTCCTTTCTTGCTGTCAACGACTACAGCCTCTCCTCAACCTCTGTGATAAAATGTTCGAGGAAAACCGATCTCAGGCTGTAGGAGTTGTCAGGCAATCTGCAGAACATATGATTTTCAAGGTAACTATAACATGAATAGCATAGGCACAAATTAATCAACTAGTGATAGTTATTTTCTTTATAGTGAGTAAATATTATATCTTGGGATCCAACTAACATTTATAAACATGTTTTCAATAGACTTGGTATAAAGTACTGCAATGTATGGCTTTCGTATGTAATTAAATTCACTTGGTAAGACTAGGATGATTACAAACGGTTGAGGTTTTATTTAATCATCTATATCAATATTTGTCCATGGTATGTGCATGCTTTAAATACTTGGCTAGCAAATATGTAAATACATTATGGGAGAAATGAAATAATAACCTTAAGGAACTTTATGTATTGACATAATATTTAAATAAAGTACAATCTATTTAAGGTAAAAGCTCAAAGTTGCTAAACCTTGGCCCTATCACAAAATCATGACTTTAATAGAAATAGAGAAAAGTGTATTACAGAGTTAACTTTTACTGTGAAAGGCAGCAGCAGGTTACACTATCGTGCAGCCAACCATATGTAACCTTACTGTAATCAACTTCAACCTCTAATACCAGTAAAAAGTATAAAAGTTTTCCTTAAGAATTAGGCAATATATTCCTATCTCCAATACACTCACGTCGTTTAGAAAGGCCGGGTTTAGAAAATACTTAAAAACAATGTATAGTGTATGCACTAATTGAGACTGCTGTTATGTGTTCAGTGCGTCATCTATCTATTCACATATTTAAATTAAGAGGGTAGGGATGAGGAAGGTATAATTAATAGGAAATGTACCCTCATTTGTGGGGAGTGAGAGTGAAAAACAATCAAAGGAAAAACTTCTCATAGTACACCTTACTGAGATTCGGACCCTTATATTCCCATTAGTTTATATCAAGCGTATTGTGATAGTGACACCTTGGACCATGTAGCCACCAAAGCAATGCTAATGCTAAGGAGATATAGTAGGGGACTAGGGACCCCCAACAAGTGGAGGTCTAAGGAAAATCACCAAATTTCCCTCACTCCAAAGCTTCCCCCACTCTCTAGTAGACACTGCACTTACTCGTTAAAAAAAATATAATTTTGTAAGAAAATAATGTAAAGATAATCCACATGTGTATTGTTTAAAATATTGAGCATATTTTCGAGAAGTTTAAAGGCGTTAATATATAATAAAGACAGAATAATATATACTAATAATACTGGTTAGTCAAATTAAAACTATTTTCTTTCCTCAAAAACATGAAAAATTTTCTCTTAACTAGTTGAGCATTATAATTTCAAATATACATTACTTTCACTTTATTTCAAGTACGTCTAGTTTTCAAACAACGATGTGTATAAACTTTCTACAGTATTTATAATAAACAAATATATCCAGGAGGACTTTATTAATTAAGTTAGTGAGACACACATTTAATTTATAAGAAAACAGAGCTGGACTAATTTAACTATGAGCATACACTTAGTATTAAATACCACACACAGAAATATTTAGTAATTAAAATCTTATCGCATTGTCATAAAGTTCACGAGCAGAAACCTCTGTAGCCCTTTCTCCTTGCACTTCACTAATTGTGGGTAAGTTTAAGAAACATGTTTCCAATGACGTGTGACATCCCAATTGATGATATGCATAGAGCAGTGTGTGACTCTATCGCTTTATGCGAGAGATCTGTGGCTGCTCAAAAAAAATCTACACAAAGCCACTTTAAGACGGATTCACACTAAGAGGGCTGTGCGCCTACCGTGTTGGACCCTCTGGACTTTGACCTTGGGAGAAAACTTCCGAAGCAATCCAAGACGACAAAGTTGAAGTACGGTCAGCACACAGCCCTCTTAGTGTGAATCCGTCTTTAAGAGTTCACCTTGTTTTTAGTGCCAGTGCACGGATATGAATATACCAGATCCTCCGCCTCACGCAAGTTACGCTGCGCTCTTTGATCCAGGTTGAGTTAATAAACACTGGGGTTCGCTAGTGTCAATGCTCTGTGATAAAATCACATCCAAATGTGCAGTTGTTAAACGACTTGTCCTAAAGGGAGCATTGTAATCGGAATGTTCAGTCTGAGTAAGCTCTTTGTGAGTTATGGGTATTGTGGGTCGATACCTGGACCTATCTTTGTAGAAGCCAGAAGGCTATTTCTGTCTTCTCTCTAGTGAAACCATGTTTAAAATTAGATTAAAAAGAAATACCCCTTGATGGCACCTATCGATACCTGTGCTAGAGGACTCAAGCTTTCCCATGTAGCACAGCCATTTTAATGTTGAGGCTGAGGGTCTGTGTCCTCGTAAGTTTAGGTGGAACAGTAGAATGAATATTCATCGAATAAACTATTGGAAAACAATAAACGTACTGGAACCGTATGCACTATTTATCTTCCAGTCACGTTTGATGTAATGTTCTGCGGTAGCATGGCTGTCCCAAATGTACACGAAATGTCAGTGTTTTATGCGGGCTCCTCACATCCCCCATTAACATACAATAACTTTGATATCACCTTAGCTATTCCACTTATGAGTGCTGTATTATATTTCATGAGTAATATATTCATGTTATCTTGCGTCTCTTCAAATGCACGTAGGGTTCAAATTATATGCTCGAGTCCAACAAAGAATAGTATAGTTTTGCAAAGAAACAAACTCAAACGTTATTCTAAAGTAAATGTTTTTGCCTGAATCCAGGCGAGAAGTTTTGCTTTATCTTTGGAGGCGACTAAATCTCAAACGTTGTCCTCCATCTTAACTTTTGCAAACATAAGTTATCTTAGTCAAGTGTGTATCCAGCATAGATGGATGAGTCTGGATATATACTGGTGCATCTTAGTCCTATTCTATTTTGTATCCCAACAGCTAAATCTTTGAAGGTGATTGAAAAGGTGCTGTGTCATTCTGAGGGACTGGTTTCACTGTAGAGGTGAGATTTGAGTACCACAACTATCCCTACACACAAAAATTTAAATTAACAAGAAAAATAAAATTGTAACACAATAAAATGTTATGTGCATTGATAGATAGACTGACTGTAGCAAGTATTACGTTCTCTTAAACTGCACTCAGGCTTGTCAAACTTGTAGCTATGGGCTGCATTTGGCCAAATTAGTTTTTCTGTGCGGCCCACTGATATTTTTATGAACCAACAAACAATGCAGCCCAAAAAAAATTTCTAGCCTTGTGGAGATACACCATTTAAGATTATGACATTTGAAAATAGTATTTGGGGAAATATTGCAAGCTAGTTTGATGCAGCAAATTATTATAAATCAATTTCCAAAAAAAGATTAGATTTGTAAAACAAATATGTGAAATTTTTGGCCAAATATAAGCGTCTGAGCAGCTGTTTTATCTTATTAAATGATATAAACATTCAAGATATCACGGCTTATGGGCATTCTTCACCAATGAATGAACAAATGAGAATTCAACATAAGATTTAAAGTCTAACATTCTCACGTTTTCCTCAGAGCTTCAAATTCCTGGGTAAAAATAGAGAGAAATATTATATAATATCATTATAGTTTTCTTAATTTAAACATAATTATTTTAAAATTAGGTTTTTAGACCTAAGATTTTGCTATTGCAAGGAATTTTTGACTTAAAAGTAATGTACAATAATGTAAAGTAAATGATAATTTAGGAAACTAATCTCAAAGAGAGTTTAGGCTAGGTCCACATAGAACCAAATACACTGCTCTTAATTTCTTCTAAAACTTTTCACACTTACAACTTCTTCACACATTCACAGTTACACATTGTTTTAATTTTAGAAATTAATTCTTTTTCACATAAAGAGATAAATATATGAAACAGGAATAATTCATAATTTTAAAATTATGTGTAACTGTGAAAGTGTGAAGAAACTGTAAGTGTGAAAAGTGTTAGAAGAAATTAAGAGCAGTGTATTTGGTTCTATGTAGACCTAACCTAACTATTCTTTTAGATTGGTTTCCTTCACTATCATTTACTTTGCATTAATGTTTAGTGTTTGCCTATTGTCTTATTAAATATCTTAAGCCATTAGACAATAATTCATTTTATTATCATTGTGACTTAAAAGAAAGTTACTTTTAAGTTAGAATAGCTAGCTACATTTTTAAAAGTAAGTTTAGAAAGGTGTATATCAATCTTAACGATCTCACATAAATAAATAAATAAATAGCTTTCAAATATATGATAGTGATCTTTCTCATCATATTTGGATCAAGAATATATGCTTGTATTTGGTGAATAATCCATAAATATCAACATTTCAAAATTAGAAAAACAATATGTTATATCGACTTCTTTAATCCCAAAGTTACGTTAAAATAGTTATTTTTATATGGTTTATCAAGTCACGTTATCATTATCATAAGTGACATAGATAGAATGTAGTATCCATATATTATCTGACTCACCAAGTGAATCGTTTGAAAGTATGGGTAAGAATATCCCTATTCATTTTATATGTTCAAGACTATATATACATTCTGTTAATACCATTATGTGAATAGATAAATAATTGGAACTACCATTCATCCTACTGAGTATGAAGCTTGCAATCCCACCACGTAGCTTAGTAGAACAGATCCAGGTGTATGAAATTGCGTATTATGCTGATATTTGAAATAGAATGCCAAAGTTCAAAAAATAACTATCTATAGGAATGTGGGTATCTGTCATGTAAAGATATGCCAAGTACAGGGTTCCACTTTTTATCCATGGGTTAATAAGCTAAGCTCACTATCTAGGTTTGAATATGTAAGGTTCATAGGATCCTTTGAAATTAACTAAAGTTAGCTGTTGTTACACCCTCTCTGAGTCCTTTTATTTACGACCTTAAATAAGATAAAAGGGAGCGAGAGTAAGCTTTGGAACAAGTGACATTGAAATATTTAAAAGCAGAAATATGGATGGTTTATTCAAAACAATAACAACAGAGCAGAACATTTTAAAAGGTCTCATTAATCAAACTGAGATATGTTGAAAAGCAAACAAATTGATAATAACTTCATATCTTTAAATTGCGCAGATAATTTAAGAGTGAGCTATAAACTTTTAATATGCCCAATATTCAAACGGGTCAGTCTTGACGAGACAAAACAAAAGCTACGGGTTGAATTTAATACAATAAATAAAAAATATGAATATCCATCAGGATAATACATAAAGACAAAATAAGGGCCTTCCAAATGTTAACAAAGTGTATTTTTCATATCAAAGTATATAAACACTTCAAAAAACGTTAACTTTACATGTTAACTTTCTATAAGAGACTTTAAAATACGCGAGAGTTTGGCTAACAGACTTTAGTCAAACTCCCCGGGACTATCAGATCCTGACATAATATTAGGATATGAAAAAATAAACCCTATTAGTAAATAATAATGAAAATATCAGATTTAGAAACAAAACATAAACATGATTAGAAAATATACCAAAGTTAATTAATTTCATAATTAATCAAAATGATCAGAATATTACGTTACATTAAACTATATTTCAAAATGCAAACAAAGTAAGAAACGATATGTTGAAGTTTACAAAATAATTACTAAAATCCACAATATCAAAACCCTTACATTTAACTCGTTCAATTTAAAGTCTATTAACAATTGTGGCTATCTAAAGATTTAATACTCAGAAAGACTCCAGTGCCCAAGTGGCAACAGACAATACATAGAGCCTCATTTTAAAGTTAAATAATAGGTAAAAATCCATATATAATAGAAAATTTACAATATCTAATATGGCTGACTTTAAGAGTTAAAATTAAATTAGAGTCCAATAAGTAAATCGCCATAGTTACGATTATGATCTAGATATACTATATAAATATTTTATCCT
The DNA here is from genome assembly GCA_039000515.1 of Timema cristinae. NCBI lineage: Eukaryota > Metazoa > Arthropoda > Insecta > Phasmatodea > Timematidae > Timema > Timema cristinae. The sequence goes on along the minus strand of JBCFYV010001420.1, from coordinate 41,209 downwards.
GACATTGTCTAGGTCCAGAACAATGTTCCTCGATCAAGCGATGTAATCAAATAGTCATTTTGGCATACACGCACATCACAATATATAGTGGGTTTCATCGCAATAGAATGAAGGTGGGAGAACTGAACACACACTCAGTGACGTCAATGTGGCCTAGGTACATCACGTAGGCTCTTTGTTGACAAGGCTCCATCCAACTTCCAAACCATTTCTTCAATCACCTGATGTTTTCAAAGTAGTTCATCTCTCTACCATCAGAGGGCAGGTGAATAGGTGAATAGGTGAATAGGTGAATAGTCATTCTCTAGTCGTGTCCAATACTGGCCGGCCCATTACGTGTTAGTAGAACAGGACGGAGTGGACTACATCTTGTTGGAACATCGTAGCTCGCTTGGCCCACTCGTCAATTTAGGATGATAGTGTAGGCCAGTCTTGGTGGTTGCTAGTTTCAGAAGATTCAATCGGTAAGTACACGAACAGTTTTATTAAGTTAAAATTGATTATGTAGAGAGAATATATTAAGGTTCAGAATGTGTTATTATGTCGTATCAACCTACATGAACCTCAATAGAGTATATTACTACTGTAGGGATTCTATTAGTGTCGGTATAATTGGAGCGGGTAGTATGAATTACAGAGTGTTATGCGTAACTATCAGCATGGGTTGGGTCCTATTGTAACATAATGCAATGTAATGTTGTACTGTATACTCTTGAATTATTATTCCGTTGGTTCACATCAAGTTCAGGGTTAAAACACACTACATATCTGTGTAAGGAGACCCATAGGGTCTGCACATTACAGTGTGCAATGCTTTCAATGAATGCGGAACAAATTTCATATGTGTATAATAAATTATTTTAATTAATCATACCTATCGAATGTCGCGTAAGTATGATTTAAAACTCAGATCAATGATAGATGATCAAATATAATATAATAATGGTGCTTAGCTCCAATACATCTCGCAATTATATCATTCTGAAGTTCATCGTGGCTAAGGTTCTACCTGTGTGTGATCTCACACGTGGATACATTATTATTTCCCCAAAGGTCTCCTGCATGTACCAGCTTGTTATACTGAACTAGTGGTAAAATATACACTATCATACACCGAGTTTTACAACCCGTCCTGGCTAAACTCATGCATAGTCGATGAAAGACTATCAACTGTTATTAAAATTATAATGCGTGTTTAGATTCAGTGAATTAAGATAAAATCAAATGTAAATCTATTGAATAATCATTACCGATAAAATAATCAAATGTTGTTTGAGTATAATTTATGATTCTCATCAATAAATTATGGCAAAATGTAATATTAGTACGATGCATGACTCTAATCAATGCACGACTATTAAATGTCGTATGGATATGATGCACAGTTCTGATCAATGAAATATCAAGATCTAATACATTATAAGTACCATGCATACCTCGTATCCATAAATGATAATTAAATGTTGTGTAAGCATATGCATTACTCTAATCACTGAAAGAAGATTAAAAAGGTCTTATAGGATAGGTTTTATGACTACGATCAATTATCGTTGTGTACTTATGATGTAGTGCCCTAAATAGATAGTGTTTTAACTCATCATACTTTTTGTAAAGTTTGGACGACTACTTAACAAGAGGGTGGGGAAAGTACATGTTTAGGTCAAAATAATTTCGGAGTGTGTTTTCATTTCAACAGAGAAGGATGATGGAAGTACAATTTCATGCATTATTGAAATGTGTTTCAACATATTTTTCTTGTTGTTGAGCTGGGTACAGCAGAGAAAGAAAAACGTTACCTACAGATATAATAATAACTTAGTCGCAAATATCTCTTACATTAATGCTCTTTTAAAAGGGCTAATTCATTTCCAGATAAAAATATATCTTTTTCCCTCCCTCTCAGTGCTTGTGCAAGAGGACTGTTTGTATTCCAGACATTCTGGAGTTGTAATAGGGAGAGCAACCCATTTCTCGAAATAATAAGGGATATATTTTTAAATACACATTTAAGGGTGTATTTGAAATGAAGGAACCGACTGTTAAATATTATTGTCTGTAAGACATTATATCTATTTTTTTAATATTTGAAGATAAGTTAAATATTTGGCAGTCAGGTGCCTGCCAGCCTCATGTCATCACTTGTTTGACGATGTCCAGGGTAGAAAATATTTTTGTTTGTGCTTCCTTAATCCACTCAAGGCTTCATACAATATTCATCAGGACTTAGAAAGTATGCATAAATATGAGGAGGTGTGCTGGTTCTGCATCAGCATTAGTTTAAAAAATGAGAGTGTTATTATATAATGCCATACCATTAAAGGCGTATATAAAATTAAATATGAGAAGTAGAGTTGTAATACTTAGTTAATCAACATGTTCAGATTCAGGAGATTATGACCGCAGTATCAAGTAATTTACTACTATGGGTTCGAGTAGTCTAGCGTCACGATGCAATGTATCTCTGACTCTAGTTGTTTGTATTAGAATTATTACTTGGGTGAGTGGAGGCGGAAGGGGTAGAGTAGAGTGAATGTGTATAGGGAGATAAAGTTGGGGGAGAGGGTTGGGTGGGGTATAAAGGGGAAGGAAAGTATTATTGAGGCGGAGGTATGCATGATGGAGAGGTAGGGGTTAAAATCCTATCTAGATGAACTATGAACTGTTTTTATTAAACATACTTTCTCTTTCTCTTCATGAAAATATGAGAACAACCCACCCTTTAATAAAAATATCCAAATATCCCAGGTGGGTAGTTAGTTATGTAACTCAAAAATCAATCCCTTAATTTAATACCAAAATGAATGGTAATTGTAATATAATATACAAAGGTTCCCAGTTTAACAAGCTCTAGAATAGTTGTTTCTTGTTCCAGGCCAGCAACCTCGACGTTATTGTGAAACTGAGGAAGGGTGCGATCGTGGATAGGACTGACTTTGCCCCACCAGGATGGCACACTAGGTTTCTCGCCATTCCCAACCTCGTGATGTATGACTCTGTAAATGAAGCTATATATGCCCTCTGGGCTAAGAGAGATGCCGTGGTGCTCACTGACAATCATCTCATGTATGATCCCGACTCTTGGTACACGGTTGTCCAGGGATATTCATACAGGGTGCACTTTTCCGTGGGGTTCCGAGATGGTCTACATCATATCGTCAATTACAAGTAAGAACTAATAGTTGATTTGAATAAAAAGGGAGGTAGACTTTCTGAAATTATTACTTGAGTTATCTTATTTCTTTCTCCACAATACCTGTTCGAATAGTTATGTAATAGGTTTTCACCCATAGATTATAATGAACTATTCAAGCTAGGATAAAAAAAATACTATCATACTCAGCTTCTCTCAATTATTTTGATATTTTATCTCAATTGCTTTCTGTCAAAACAATGTCCGATTAAAAAATCCTCCAAAATTTGGTTAGTTAAAATTTGTTTGCAACGTTATGAGTGATTATTATAGTTTTTGGCATGCTGATTTAAAATATAACTTCCATTTTTCTCTATCAGATAATAAATGTTCTCAAATTGGGTATGAAAATATGGGGGAAGAGTCTGTCAATGAGTTTACTGGTTAAAATGTATTTATTTGTGTAAATTTAAGTAATATTTTTATCCACATATGTATCCATGAAAAACCATTATCAACACTTTCTGGGGTTTCAAAGTCCTTATACTTTTTTTTCTTTTCCCCTCAAAGCTCTTTTCAAACTTTTTCTCTTTCAGACATCGTTCAGCTCTTCTCTATGTAGCATCTAACAGTAATCCACCATCATTGTGATGTTCCATCTACCCTGTTATCTGCGTTTTATCCCCTTGATGTCTGGATGAATTTTTTTTACCACTGCTATTCACATACAACACCAAGATTTTCTAGAAATTAGTCCAAATGGGAATTCAAGAAGTGCACTTTCAAGCTCATCGAACAGCCCATGTCAATGAATTTCATGGTATGCTTCCACAATATACTTGAAGTTTGGGTCCATATAGCTTCCAAGAAATTTCTTTACAACCACCTTAAAAGTTTTCTAGGCCTCCTTATCAAAACTTTCCAATGTTGTTTCAAAGATTTAATCTTTCAGAAGTTTTAGAATATTGGGACTGACAAAAACACTTACTTTAAGTTTTACTTCTGGGAGTGTCTTAAGCTTGTTTTGTTATACAAGTATTTAAACACTCTCAATACTTTGACAAAACCTTCACAAATTGCTTTATTATACCAAGCTTGATATGAAGTGGAGGCACGATAACTGTTCTTGGATCAACCAAAGATTTCCGTAGTATATTTTTGATTCCCGGTTCTAATGCAGGCCTACGTAACCATGGCTTTTTTTTATCCATTGTTGCCCCCTATCCCAACTATCCAAATTCACACAAGAAGAAGGGGTACTTGGTGCATTCTCACTGTTGCCCAAGAAGCATGTAAAGTACTTTAAGATCTCCGTACATTGTTCATTTATGATCATTGTAGTTCAGTTGTATGAGATTTGAGGCTTAATTCTGACAGAATTCTTTCGAGTACACATAGTGCCCTAATGGTACTGAAGCATATTTAATACCATTATAGCGTAGCCCTTCCTTAAGGCTTCTTTTTGACGAGTCAGTAATGAGCCTCCACTCGTTCACACCATACTCTGTGTTAAACCTCACCATCCAATAAACCAGGTCACCAGCTTGTGAAAAGTAGGAACTAGATCTTTCCCCTGATTCTGAACCATGAAAAAGAGGCACCAAGAGTCAACAAGTCATTTTTATTTAACCAAGAGAACTTAATAATTCTGAAGAATATTTGGGAATACTCAATTTTAGGACTAAATCGTTCAACTCATTCTGTAAAAAAAATGAAATCTCGTAATTGCCTAAACTTCTCAACACCTCATCAAAATCCCGTGCTTCTTTATTGGAGTCATTGGGCGTCTCCTCAAGTTTATCTTGAGATGTGAGGACAGGTATCTTTGGCCCATGAGTTACAGGGTGTACAGACGATAAGGGGTTAAGATTGAAAGATTCTTCTTAATTTTTAGATTGAACTCCTGCACATAACCCGAACAAAAGAAGCTGTCTTCACTGTTATTTCAAGGCTCCCTCCAGATAATTGGGACCTCAAAACGCAAATATATTGTCCTACCTTTTGAACCCCGTCTGAGTTTTTCTACACAAATGTAACATAATTTATGTGTGTTGCAAGACTTAATCTGTTCACCAAGTTTCACACCTAAATACGCATAGTATTTTTTTTCCAAAGTTTGTTATGTTGCTTCACAGTAAAATTCCTAAAATTATAGCAAAAAAGTCAGATGAATTAAGACAACTCCTTCCAGTTATTCAATACACTTAGTACACTTAAAATCAGATTAAAATTACAAATAAAATTCAACCTCTAAGTAAAATAGTAAACTTCTGCAGAACTGTAGACTGGATATGACATAACCTTGTCCCTCAAAGATCAAATTAAAACTGAGCAGACATACAAAGCATTTAAATGAAATGAAAGAATGTGGAGAGGGTGAAACAAAATGAAAGGGATCATCACCTTATCTCACTGTCTAAAAAAGTAAGTAACATATAGAGCGATATACAATAGTGAAAATAGACTGTGTAAATAATCTTTACATTAATTATTATTATATATGATACCTGTACGGGAAGCTAACGTCATGCTCACTTTGTCTGGTTTCCTGGCGATTGGGAGGTTGGGGTTTGAATCCAGGATGAGTATTTTGCGGGTTATTTTCCTAAGTGTTTCCCCCCCCTCCCTCTAAGCAATCCGGTTACATTTCCACTCAGTCCTAACTTCCTCATACCAACACAATATTGCAGTTAAATGTAAATAGCCCGAACCAGTATTAGGACGAGTCTAAAAACTTGTTTGGTTGTATATAAATGAACTCAAGGCGTTTAGTTGGTCAACACATTGATTGCATTAAATAACCACTTTATCAGATAATTCTTGATAACGATCATTGGGGATGTTGCTATCTAGGTCTTGAAAGATAATCGATTGCTTTTGATGAATAATTCAAGGTTTGAGTCCCAGCAGTAGTAACGTGTGAATTGTTTTTAAATGTATTAGATAACTCCAATTAAAAACACGTACCGTCACCAATCGATTTAATTATTAATATAAATATTTTCAAAAATGGTATTGTTGGCTTTAATAAATCCCAAAATAGACTAGGGTTAACTAAAAAAAACACATTACATAGTGGAAGATATTTTATTAACAAAGGAATGAACAATTGATACATAAATATATTAAACTAAATTATAGCTAAGGGGCCTGTCCCCCGCAGCGTTGAGATATGTTGCAGACGTCCAAAAATTCTGTGTTATTTAAAAAGTTATTTGTTATTTAAAAATATGGTTCACACAAAATTAAGGTAAAATATATCAAAATAAACGTGTAAGAATAAAAATCTTCTACTATATGTTTAGTGATTTAAAAAGTTTGCAGTTAGGTAGCCCCTAACCTATACGAATGCAGAAATACTTGATAATAGAATATTCCAATGGAACGTGTTATACTGCGTATCTTGCCACACATGGTAGCCACATGAAATAGTCCGACTCTGGCCCACTTGGTACGTCCTATGTTATACTACGAATATTGGTCCCTTGTTATGGAGATATAGGTTATGTCTCATATCATAGCACTCTGTATTGTAATGTCCCATAATTAGAGGTACTCGTTGCGGCGTTGTTTACAGCGTGTCTTTCTTCCCATTTTTATCATTATTATACAAGAGGTTGAGTTTGGAATTTTGTATAATTAACGATTATTGTCAGAAATGAGTTTACTAGTGATTTATTCAATAATTTTAGACTTTCCACGTGCTTATGGAAATGATCATGATTACTTTGCCAAATGCCGCACTTTTGTAAAAATATATTATTTAACACAACCTCACTTAATTGAATTATATTTATATTTTATGTATGATATATTTAAACGCAGGATTGCCTTGAATTCTTTCGATAATAAATCTTCATGTTCCTTTGTGAACGTGTTGCGCACTTAATACTTGCACATCTCAAAATACGTCCTTTCAGACCAAAGAGTACCAGAGCAGATACAAACTCCAGGCTCCCCAGTCCAATAAAACATTTTAGAACAAAGCTCTAGGAGGTTCTAGAACTGGAAGCTGCCTTTAAAACACGTGTCAAATATTACCCAACTGCCTCAAACACACTGAAGTTAGTTACAAAAGCTAATGCCTTCTAACTTCAGGGTGTTAACTTAGTAAAAAAACAGCTGATACCTTCTTAGCTAGAATATGGTGACTATTATAAAGGAATAATATAGAATAAGAAGAATTTTAGGCATGAAATAATAAAATATAAAATTCAAATAAAAGCAAAATATGTGTAATATATAAAATTAAGAGAATAATATTGTCAATGCTTTCAAATATTCTTTAGGGGTTAAATCAAGGTCATTACAGGCGCTTTGGGGTTGCCAAATCTATTATTTATTAAATAAATATCACACATTTAATAATTAGACTTTTCGTTGAAGCTTCCTTTGAAAGTTAATTAAAACAAAACTGTCATGACATGTGCTGGATTATTTCTTTTTCTGTTGACTGTTAGAACATAGCTGTAAAACCTATTGCTCATCTTCATCCCTTGACTATTGAAAACGGAGAATCCTCTCCCTTGAACCGGGGGGGGGGGGGGAGGGGGGTACTTGTAAACTTCGTGGCTTTCAAGGGAAAATCAACCAATCCAAATCCAGCCCTATAGTGTTTATCTTAAAAATAATATTAAAAATGCTTCAAGATTATCTTCAAATTCTTCTTCTTTAATTAAAAACTGTGATTATTATACAATTTAAGACGAGTAGGTTTTTAACTACGAGCTACTTAATAATGACTTTTTTTTAGCAGTATCATAAACCAGACATTATGCACTTGTCTAGCAGTTCCTAACCTGGCTTGAAAGCAAATATCAAAATATTTTTCGAGGGGAACTTAAGTCTTATACATTTTGATAGGTTAACTATAAATATATAGCACAGTAAAAATATTCATTAAGAGCTTAAATGAAGGAAAAATGGAATATCAAGTAGAAAATGTGTGTATTTATATAAATGAGGCCAGTGAAATAATAATCTGTCTAGTCCTACAAAATCTCAGGAGGGGAAAATCCTCTATAGCGGAAAATGGCCCACCATATTGAATTTTTTCTGAATAAAGTGACTGAACAAAAAAGTGATAGAAAGATATTTTTTGCTTGTAAATTCTCATTAAATAATTGATAATATGAATTATATATATATATGTGTGTGTGTGTGTGTGTGTGTGTGTGTGTGTGTGTGTGTGTGTGTGTGTGTGTGTGTGTGTGTGTGTGTGTGTGAGATCAAGACATATTATTACAACATAGTACAGCCTATTTAAAACTGTTTGTACCGAGTAAACGATAAAATATTAGTTCAGAAGCTGTGATTATTAATAAAAATTAAATAGGATGAAAAAAATAATCTCGACAAAAGTTGAAGAACGTTAAAAAAACATAAAGATCATCCTTAGTACATTTATACAATTTATCATGATCACTAGAAGAGAAAACAACATTAAAATTGTAGAAGGGATTAGACTTGGAGGGTAGAAAACACTTCTCAGGCATAAAATTCTGGCCAGTTTCTTAGAAAAGTAGAGTCATGTTTTAATTTTAAAACTAAGTGTGTTTCATGGGAAACACGTGGTTGGGAATGAGAATCATTCAAATCGCAAGTCAGTAGTCAAGCAGGCAACGACTTTAGAGGTAAAAGAATAAGATAGCTTTGTTGTGTGAAAAACGAATCAATGATTGAATACAAATAATATTTTCGTTAATAAATGCAGTGATAAATCCAGTCTACTGTGTAGTAAGACTTCGATCTTAAGTCATATGACCCGTATTTAAGTGGTTTTCATCATTTCTCTACTATAAAAGAGAATAAAAGAATCAATTAATCATTGACTGCAATACTTTCATTACTTTGAACAAGTTAAAATAATGCGCATATTTATAAGCGCAGAGCAAATGGTGATTGGTACTTGCACCTTTATGCAGTACAGTGCTACCACACTTGCATGTATATGGGTATGTAGTTATATTTATTACGCCAAATCAGCCCATGTATAACTTCTAAACATGATGGAATTGAAAGAAAACCTGTAAACAATAGACTTAAAGAAATTTATCAATGAAGGTTTTTTTTTATAGTATATAGAACAAAAAGGATTTAGCGTGGAACTGGACCAATATGGTCACTGAACAAGTACTGATGAGGCCACTGAAGTCTCAAGGAGGATTAACTTATGGGCGAGGTGTGACAGTTCCCTGCTTGTCTCTTTGGGTGAATTCAATGCCTGCATGTATGCAAGTGACAGAAGCAGTAGAACCATTTTGTGACGTTATTCCGGTAAATTATGATCAGCCCGTTGAGTTGCGATATTCTCGTCAATGTTGCAATAGTACAGAAGTAGAGAGATTCATGAAATGGCTAAGGCAACACACTCCATATAAGAGCCTTCCCAGAATCCTGGTTGCTTTGAGAAATGGTATAGCAGGACACTCATCTGTGAACTGTGGTGCGGCTGAAAATATAGGTAATGTCTCTATTGTTGGAAAGTCATTCACCCAGGCCCACTTTAAGCGCAAAAACAAAGTAAACAATCTTGCAGCTATGAGCAGAACTATAAAGATAGATGGACAGAATATGGTAGTAGTTCATAATTAGCTTTTTCACCTAATCGTATTTTATATTCACACCTGCCCTTATTTTAATGGGGTAGAAAGTATTTTCTAGTGGATGTGTTTAAAAATATTTGGCCTTGGAGCTTAAGCCGATATCTGTTGTAGATGATGGTGATTTGCATAACAGAGTAGTTTGCCCAAAAATGGCTACTTTCTTCTAAATTTGCAACCGCTAATTAAGTTTGTAATCAAGAACTCGGGAACAAGTAGTAATGTTGTGTTTGATTGATACAATTTTGGAGCCAGGTCAAAATACATCGAACACATGATACGGACAAGGAACATTGGAAATTACTGTTAGTCCTACAACGATACCAAATACATTGTAACATGAATTTCTTTTAAATTTATCAAAAAGACCAGTTTCATAAATCTTCTTGCTGTTGATTTGCCTACTTTAAAATCTTCCAAGCTCCCGATGATCTGGACACAATAATAGTGAACACAGACATAAATTTAGCACGGAGGGGCTTTCAATCAGTTGTGGTTGGAAACTACACCGACCTAATTGTGTTACTTTTTGATCCCAGATGTCAGCATTTTTGGTCCAATTTCACAAGCATGCCAAACAAAAATTTCAGTATTCAGAACCTTCAGCAAATTTAGAATATGTCATTTAAAATATTATATTTATTCATGCAATAACGGGATGTGATATCAATGTTCAAAAAATGAACACGGACTGATCTCAATGTTTTATGAAGAAGAGGTAAGACGGAGAGAAGAATTGCTGGTTTTCAATGAAAGGACATCCACTGCAGACGACATGTTTTGGACAGGATAACATTTTACTTTTCGTATGTATGGTGGTAACGTCTTCGATGTCCAAGACAAAACACGATACAGACTTTACGTTAGTACGATTGCAAAGCAGTCAGTAAGCGCCAAGTTTGATCTATATTCCATTCACGGTAGGAATTACTCTCTGGAAGGTCTTTTTTCCTACCAATATCCTACTATTTAATAGATTTATGGTAGGGAAAAAGGCCTTTTAGAAGTCAATTCCTACCGTGAACAGACATTAGATCAATTTTGTCACCAACATCTTCTGCAATACACCCCAGTATGCGAGCCTTATACCAGGTTTAAATAAATGGAGGTAGGGGAATAAAGAAGGACACCTTTCCCCAGTGCCAACCACTTTACTACCTGCCCCAGAGTGTCTTCTTCGACTTATATTATATAATTGCAAATCCATCTGTAAGCAAAATTGTGAATGTCGTCATTACGGCCTCCCCTGCAAAGATATGTGTGGGATATGGGGAATAGAAGTGTGTAAGCAACAGGAAAAAGACATCTGAAGTCAGTTAAAAATAAATCATAGATGCAGTGGATGACTATGAAGAGGAGATCTCAACAAAACATCACCACCGGAACACTGTTATGGTAATCGATATACCTCCTCCCCGCCAAGTACGACGTTCTTGTTGAATTATTAAATGGTAACTATTAAAGTTATCTATGCTTTTTTTTAAACATTATTATGTATGAACAATTATTTTTAAAATTGAAAACAAAAAGCTACATGCCACGTCTTAAGTGCTCTCAAGTATGATCTGCTCGGGAGGTCACCAAACTTCTTTATTTTTTCCCGTGTCTTATGCTCACACCACAATCCACGACTTTTTGCTTCGAGATATTCATACTTAATTTATAACGCTCTATAATGTTTATTGAAACATTTTTGATCCTATCCCTCATGGCTAAAGAAAACCCTATTTGAATATATGTTTAAGCTTTTGCCTCAGTATAATGTATTAGTAAATAGAGTGTAGATTGGTATACATCCATGTCGTGCTCACACGTTCTATTATATAACTTTTTTCTACTGTATAAATGCATTTATATGCAAACTACATCTTTGAATCTACTTTAGTTTAACCACTAGACATTAAAAAACAAATAAATCAATATGCCGGTCAAATTCCTGCCATTACGGATTTACCCCATCGATAATTTTGTTGGACTCTACGGATTGTTATAAGTTTTTAATATAAGTACACACATTTTAAGCTTCATATTCCGTTTTGCCACCTTATCACGCTTATGTACTGGCCTAATATGGTGCATTTAAAATGCTCCTGTAAACCAATGTTTTCTATTTATTGTTAATGTTGTGAGAAAATGTGATAATTCTATCCTTATCTCGTCTCAAGAGAATCTCTAATTTTCAAAATCTCCAGCATTCGCTAGGTTAGTATTTTGTACATTTAATGAATGGCTGTTATTAACTTTCATAAACAATCTGATTCATAATAATTATATTTTTTTAGCATATACCGCTTTCGAGAATTTGGCCTGTTGCAGAGGACCATGATCTACCACAAAGAGAGGACAACTACCGGAGATAATCAAGAAGGAGTTGTTCCAAATGTACGACTTTACAACTTGAGGATGTTGTTCTTTATACTGCTGGCTGCTATGATAGCCTCCCTGTGTATTCTAGGGCTGGAGATTATATTCTGCAGGCACAACTCTCATCCACTCATGAGAGTCATCCAACAAGGGAATGTGTTAAAAAAAAACATTTTAAATAAATTGTAAAAACATATTTAACAGTGTTGATCTTATTCTGAATCTATGGTGTTTAACTTAAAAAAATTGTTTATGGATAATATTTCAAGAAATTATAATGTTTACATGATTTCACTTAACGAGCCTAAAATATATTTATCGTAGACTCAAACATGTTCTAGTATTTTCGTTACCTACTTTGGTATGCACTTTTAATGATTTAATACTACTCTCACAATATTTGTGTTTTAATATCACCTTTAGTGACTATATATTCTAAAGAAAGATGATTAAAATGATTACTTTGAAGAAAATTGATTAGCAGTTGTTTGAAAAAAATGGGAATGTGTTTTTATTTGTTTTGAAAATTCAGTAATTTAAAAGTCAATACACAACTGACATACAGTACTTATTATAAGCTAACGAAAAAAAATGCTTTATATATCTGAACATTATCAAACCTTAATTACTTTTACTGAACTTAAGGCTGTGCAAGAGTGATAAAATTTTATTTTATTTTCTTATTTTTATGGTTGTGAGTCTTTTTAATAGAATAAAAATATTAAAATAAGTAATAATAGAGCAAAATTGTTATGTATTTTTTGATTAAATAGTTATAATGATTAATATAACTTAATAATACTAATTCGTATCCAAGTATTAAGAAATACAAGCAAAAGCCTTAAATTTTTTTGTGGATGTACGGATAGTATAGCACTATATGGTAAACATATTTTAGGCACAGTCTGTACCATATTTTCCAAGATATTAATTTTTATTTAATAAATAATGAAACTGAATCGGTGGCAGACTTTCTCATTCATTTACAAATAAATTTCCTATTAGAAAACTACTTTGTATTTTGAAATTAAATTTAACTCTCCATATTAAGCAATAAATACCGGTTCATTTGACATTTTTCATACAATCGTTACTATCATATTTTAAAAACTGGATAGGAAATAGACAGAAATTACGTGATTTTCACAGAAATAAATACAGCCAAACCGGTCCGTACCGTTGAGAACCAAACACAGGTAGGAGTGACCGCTTGTGTTTTGATTGACAGCGAAGGGCGGCGGGGAGTGATGAGGGGGATGAAGATCATTAGCAAATTTTTCAAAACCAGCTGAGAAAAGTATTGAGGTACAAAAACATACGAAGAGTAATATTCTGATATTTTAGACTGTTATTGCCTGTTAGCTATTTAATGTGTGAAAGCTGTACAGTCTATTGTTACCAGTATTCTTTGACATTGTTTAGTTTTATATTTTAGTTTGAGCGTAGGCTACCATTTAACTGGCATAACTAAAATTATATTAATCAAGGCCGTAGCCAGCAAATAATTTCAGGTGGGGGGGGGGGGGTGAAGGGGGCATCCCCCAATTGATGGAGGCTAGGACAAATTCTAAGTATTAAACTCCTCTAGAAGCATTTTTTATGGCAACATAACATCATAATTGCCATAGGCTAGAAAAAAATCTAAATATTAAACACCTCTAAAGCTCTCTAAAGTATTTTTATGGCAACCTAACACCATAGCTGCCGAAGGCTAGAAAAAATTCTAATTACTACACACCTCTAGATGCTCTCTGAAGTGCTTTTTATGGTAACAGAGCCCCCTAATTTGTACTTGTACATTAATTTTGGTATGGTTTAAACCATAAATAAAGCAATATATATTGTTCATAAAATTTCCCGACTTTGGTCTTGATATTAATCAACTTTTATGTGAGTTTTACTGGGTACAAAATGTCTAAGCCTCGTTCATTTCCAAGTAAAGTATGCAAAAGAAGAAAACGATCCAGAGATTTAAAGAGATGGAGAATCCAGAAAGAAGAATCATAATTAACCGGAAACAAATTTGAATCACTTAAAAGGTAGGCCTAACTGTAGTTTGAAAATATTACAACTAATATTTGTATTTTGTGTTTGTTAAAGTAAATGTAGGCGTATTTTATTTGTTTATTTTCTAAAAAAATTCTACGAATATGCCAAAAATGTGCCAAATATATTTATGTTGATAAATAAATTGTAAAAAAAAAAATTACAGTCTTGTACATGAAATGTGGCCGCGTTAAATTGGTTTAAACGGAAATGATGGCAAGTTTTTGTAATCGAGTGTGTTGGCTACCTAAAGTTTAAAATAGTCCTTAGATATACACAAAATATAAGGTGATGATTGTATTATAATATAATTTATAAGTTATGGGTTAGTGATTATAAGCCCTAATCAGTAAGCATGCCGAGTAAATTACACAACTTTCTGGTTTGTTAGTGAGCGGGAGGTCAAGGTTTGAATTCCGACTTGGTGTAATCTACTAAAGCTTCTTTGAGTAACAGCTTCCCACGCTTCCTTCACACAAATGCGGTACTTTTCCTCTCTAATCTACTTTACTCACTCTTACCCTATTATAATAACTAAATGCGAATAGCTTAGATTAATGGTAAGACGTTCTGTAATAAATAAATAACTATATATATATATATTTAATAGTTTTTAGGACTTGCGCCCAAGAAAGTGAAGACTTTACACCAACTGCAGGAACCTCCAATTCCAAAGATATGCAGGCAGACACATACTTTTTTGATGAAGATGATGAATTAGAGGATCTACTACCGAATGTGGAACATCCTTCACTCGTTAGTGAAAACACTATTTCAAATATGAATATAGTAATGAAAATACCTTACCACCACTTTCTATAGAAAATATTAAAAGGTTGAAAGAACACAGGATTCTTCCACTACAGGTCACCGAATTATATGATGTAATGTCTTTTTCTAAACAGATCATTAAATTATATGAATACTCCAAATCATGTACGTTAGGTCACTATAAATTAGAAAAGGAAATAAGAAATGGTCTTGAATTTACTCTGGTTTATTTTTGTGACAATTGTGATGGTAAGCAATGCATTACCTCAAAACAACTCGTAAAAATTAACTATTTGTTGGGAGAAGAACACATTGAACTCTAAATACAATTGAAAATATTTATGAAGCTAACCTATAGATTCTAGAAGCATATAATTAAAATAAATCCATATAAGTATAACTCCAAATAAATGAGAGAGGAATCCATTTTTTTTATCTGGGGGTGGGAAGCTCGAAATAGTTTTTAGAGAAATCTTATTTAAATAAATATCAGACGATGATATGGGAGGGAGCTTGGTAAAATCCCAGTGGTCCCCCTGATGGAAATGTTTAGGCACACCACTGGTTTAACGAAAGGGAAATTTGATGGACCAAGATAGAATGGAACAGGCATGATGTAGTAGGCGTCTAGATTAGTAATATATTTTAAAAAATACTAACATACAATAAATGTGTTTCAAAGAGTAAAAGCTAAAGCGTCTTAGTTCAAGTGTTTGTATTCAAGGTTACGAAGCATAGTATAAACTTTGTCATATTAAAATGTTTAGTTTATAAACTAGGAAGTATCAAGTCTACTACTCACTAAGCAAGTTTGGTTTAGAGAGGTGATACAATGTTAGCTACACATAATTGCAATAAACCAGACAGTCCTCAATAAGGTTGTGGTGTTAGAGAGTGGTGATACAATGTTATCTACGCATGAATTCATAAACCAGACAGCCTCAATAAGGATTGTTGGTGTTAGAGAGAGGGATACAATGTTAGCTACACATGAATTGACAGACAGCCCTCAGTGAGCAGTTTTCTGGTTGCTGAGTAGTGTCCAAACACATACCAGGGTAATCACTCTTTTACTTACTAATATCAAGATAAAGTATTGTAATCTTGAAAAAAAAATGTTTCACGATATTGATGAATTTTTACTTTTTTTATAAACTCGAACTCAAAAAACTAGTTTTCACAATTCTGTTTGTCCCCATGTCTATCTGTTAACCTGTCCCTGGCCACGGATCGGATACTGTTTGATTGATTTTTTCAAACTTGATATATGTAAGTTATAGGGCAATATCTCAACAAGTTTATTTTATTTTGACCCTAGCCTTCAAATTTAGGATAGTTTACAAATGAGAGATTTTTTAATGCATTTTTTTTTTCAAAACTGGATCTAAAGATTCTGATTAAAATGCAAACCTAGGGAGTAATTGATCTCACAAATAACGTAGAAGTTATTTGGTTTTTGGTCAGTAAAATTTAGAAGTGTGATAAGTGATTTTTCAAAAACTTGAACTATTTTAAAAAGAGAGTTGATGTAGGTATGTTGAACTTGCTTGAGATTAAAACAACACAATGCTGCTGGCAACAGATATATTAACCTATATCAAGTAATATTTTGTCAATAAATGGTTTAACAATGTTACTTGTAATCAATTGCGAGGTATATATCCAAAGTAATATTTTGTTAGGACGTGAATTAAGAGTGTTACTTGTAATGAATTGTGAGAGATTAGAGCTAGAGTAATATTTTGTCAGGTGATATGAGTGTTATTTGTAGTAATTGTGAGGGATATACCACAAGTAATATTTTAAGGGTGGCCACTCACCAGTAAAATTGGGAAAAATCCCGGGAAATTTTCTTGAAAATTTGCAATCATTTGAGAATTTAAAGGTGAGGACCATATAAATAGATTTTGGGCATAAACATTTAAACATTTGCCATGGGGAAAACCACTTTAAATATCTTCTGGAAAAATTAAATAAAAAATATTATAGGTAAGGAAAACTATAAGTAGTGTGCTCGACCGTTCGGTACAGCCCTCGGGCTATATTTGTGACGTATTGTTATTGCTAACAGTTGAGGAATTTGCAAACATCCTAACAAGTGAACATATAGTCCGTATTTGTGTATGAAGGGTGATATCTGAGTATGAAAAAACTATAGACCATTTTCTGTAGGAAGGGATAATTATAGTACGTGTCCCCACTCGAACCGATTCTCGAGAATTGATAATTGGTGATGAATTTTCGATGATCGAGAGGGTTTTAAAACATGGATATTACAAAAATATATATGCTAATTGCTGATTAATTATCGGGAAAAGCCCTCCCACCTACAGCGCCTGCAACATCCCTTAATATCGTAAACTGTCTATATTTTCAAAAAGTTCCTTCATATCAAAACCGGCCTATAGCCCTCCAGTCACCTTGGATATGTTGATTGCCTCACAACAACCTTGGCGAGGACTTCGTGAGAGTTTGTAAACATCCCTGTTTTTTCGTGGTTGTGTAACAAAGCAAACGACTATAAATAGACCTCGAGATCTTTACACTCGTTCAATATAATTTGTGATTTCATCCTATAAACATCAAGATGAGTTTTGACGATCTTGAAAACTTGTTCAATTTCGGTAAGTTTAAAAAGTTTTGTATATTTTAATGGGTAACTATTTTACATGATAAAAAGTCTTTGGTGTACAGAGGTATTTGCTCTTTACAGACTTTCAAGAAGACACAACACCGGCGCCTGCAGGAACTATTCAAACGCGGTCTCCAGATCTGTTGGGGCTTTTTACCAATGAGGGGGTTTGCACGGCGGGTAATTTCCGGCTTTAAATTTGAGCATGATTGGTGTGTAGTTTTTTGCCCCTGTGATAGTAATTAATATGTATTTATTTAATTTCAGATTTTTTGGACACTGCACCACTGTCGCCACCAGCCCAAAAGATGGACGACGTGTCGGCCACTCTGGCTGAGCTCGAGCGGCTAGCCCCGGAGATCCGGGATGGTGTGCAGGCGCCGCTAGGGGTTCAAAACCGACGTCACGGCAGCCATCCCTCATGCCGGTGTTTTGACCGAACTTGAGCTACTAGATCAACTCTTATGTGGGGTATCGACTATACTTGTAAATAGAAAGTTATTTGACTTCCTCGCTACAACTGGCTGCAGGGCAACAGAGAGAGAGAGATAGAGGCAGAACCCAGTCATTAGCAATGGGACGAGGGAGTATTTTTTATCGTACCAACCAACAAATCTGACGTTAAAAGCACAGCTGAAAATGTGGGTTTAACCTTTGTTAACGCGTATGTTTTGGAACAATTATATTTAAAGTCTGTTGGAGTCAGGGGTCCCGCGCTCTGATTCCGGGCATAGATTAAAATGTGGGTTTAAACATACGCCAAGTCATGTGAGGCTTTCTTTAACAACCTGATGGATATTCTAAACAGTTAGTTACATACGCCAAGTCATGTAATTAAAAATAAATTATTGTAAGACTTTCTTTAACAACCTGATGAATATTCTAAACAGTTTGTTAGTTACATACGCCAAGTCATGAAAGGCTTTCTTTAACAACCTGATAAATATTCAAAACAGTTTGTTAGTTACATACGCCAAGTATGTAAGGTTTTCTTTAAAACCCCTGATGTTTTTTAAAACTGTTTTTTAAACTACGCCAAGTTTTTTGAAAGGCTTTCTTTAAACCTGTTTAAATTTAATTTTTAAAAAAATTTTGGTTACTAGGGCCAAATTCATGAAAAGGCTTTTTTTAACCCAACCCTGATAAATTTTATTCTAAAAAGTTTGTTTTTTTCGCCAAGTCATGTAATTAAAAAAAAAATTTTTTGAAAAAGGCTTTTTTAACCCAATTGTTAAATTATTCTAAACATTTTAAAGTAAAAAACCCCAAAGTCATGAAAGGTTTTTTTTAAAGGGAAATTTTTGAGGGAATTTATTCTAAACAGTTAGCTCCCAAACGCCAAGTCGTGTAAGGTTTTCTTTAAAAAACCCCTGGGAATTTTCCCAAAACACCCAAAAGTCTTTTTCTTACAAATTTTTAAATTATTGTAAGCCCCTTAAGGGTGTATTTATTAAAACACACAATTTGCGAGGGGGGGCCCCGGGGTTCGTTTCCTTTTTTTTCTTTTTTTTTTGTTTTTTTTTTTTTTTAACCTTTGTTTTTTTTTTTTTTTTACAAATTTTTTTTTTTTTCCCGTGTGTTCCAATTTTTAAAGTTGAATTAAAAGGGTTTTAAAAATGGGGGGGCCCCCGAAAACCCTTTCGCTCCCGGTATCCCCCCTCGACGCAGGGGACGGTGCTCGAAAAACCCCGGGGGAGACAAAAGCCCCCGAAACCCGGGGCCCCCGGGGCCCATCATCGGCCCCCGGTAGTGGCCCCCGGAAAACCAGGAAAGGGGGGAGCGTTGCCCCCTAAAGACGCCCTTTCTCCGAATCGTCGAGGAGGGGTTTTTAAATCAATTGAGGTATTTTTTTTATGTGGGTTGTGAATTGATAATACAATTAGGGCCCCGGGGACCCGATCGTGAGTTAAAACCCCGGGCCTAGGGAGAAATTTCAAGCTTTGTTTTGGAGTCCCCAGGATCATGGGGTTGCCGCCAAAGGATCCGTAGGTTTTCAAAAAATATTTGGTCAACACAGACCCCTTCGTAAAGGGCCCCCGTATTCGATCCCTTTTGAGGGCCCCAGTTTCAGCTTGACGCGCAGGCTGTGATTTCTAATGTAGAAACGAGTGTTACAAAGCAATGTTTGGTTCCCTAAACTTCATCCCCTCTGTAAAATAAAAATTTTTCCCCACTGTAAAGAGCCGCCCCGGGAGGGGTAATCTTTAAATGGGGTTTAAACTCGCCCCCGTTGCCCCTTTATAGCCGTTATAAAAAAAGGATTTTAAATTTTCCCAAAAGGGCGCCCACACTCTGCCTCGCCCGTGCATTGGGTTGGTGCCAAGGCTATATGTGACTTTAAAAACAAAACCCGGGGGAAATGTACGTGAAAAACCTTTTAAGCAGTTAAAAATTGGTCGCCCTATTAAAAAATTCCCAAAGCAGGGGCAAATTATCCCTGAGGGCCCTTTGGGGGAAATCTTTTGAAAGGTGGTGGGCCTAACCAAAACTGAAAACAATTTAAAAACATACCCCCCTTTTTAAAAAAATCCCCCGTATTCAGGGAACGTTGGGGAGACAGGCCCTATTTGGGGGGCCTACTCCCTCCAAAAACTTTCCTTTTAAGGGCTACCTTTGATTTGTTTTTTTCACAAAAGAAAAAGAAAAACCAAATTTTTGATGGCTTTAACATTTTTTGGACACCCGCTTTTAAGTGCGGGGTACTTTTGCCGGAGTCCCGTGTGCCATTTGAATTCTTAAAAAATGAGCCCCAAATTTGCGAACCCGCGTGCAAAAGTTTGCTAGCAAAACCGGGTTCTGCGTGGAGGTCGATCTGTAACCTTTGTAAAAAGGGGTTGCGGGCGTGGTTCTCAAACCGCAGTGTTTTGATAACCACAAACCCGCCCCGGGTTTTTTCCCCGAGGTCACATGTGGGGCTGTGACGTAAAAAAGGTTTGGAGGTATGTGGAAAATTTTTCAGTTTGGAAAAGAGCAGGTTTTTTCCAAAAAGGTTTTTTTATGAGGACTTTTTGTAGATTTAGGGGAGACCATCGCCTTTTGGCTATTTTTTGTTTTTGGGAAGGGGGCCCCCTTCCCAAAGCCGACGTTTGGGAAAAGAGCAATTTTGTTTGTTTTTTCCGATTTTGAATGCAGACAAAAAAACCCCCCTTTTCCCAAGGTCCCCGGGTAAACAACTTCCCCTCCCACAAACCCAAAAATTTTTGTGTGTGCAGGCTTTTTGAAAGGGCCCTGTTTCCTATAGTTGCAAAGGGACAATCATTGCCCGATTTTTTGGGGGGGGATAGGACTCGCATATTCAAGGGTGATGCCACAAGGGCCCCAAATTTTTTGGGGTTTATAAAAGCAAATTAAAGCTTCAAAATTTAAAGTTTAAACCCTCCCTACCCCTTTAAAATCCCAAAGGGGCTATGACGGAAATTTCATTTTAAAATTTTTTGATTGGGGGTGAAAAAATGGACTCCGAGCTCTTTATGAACGGTTTGGGGAAAAACATTTTCCATGCGTTACCGGGCCCCCTCCATTTTTTTGACTCGTGAACTTTCTTTTCCCCCTGTCGTTGTCCAAAAATGCCCCCAAAAGTTCGCTTGGAAGAGTCTTTTGGCCCCAAGGGGCATTTCCCCCCCTTTTTTTTAACCCAAAAAAAAAAGGGGGGTATAGGGGTCCCTTGCCGCCAAAGGAGGACCACGGCGTCGGCGAGATGTCGGGGGGGGAAGGAGAGCTTTGGAAGTGGTAAAGACGCGTTGGTCAAAAAAAATTACGTCTTTTTATTTTTAAAAACCGGCTGGAAAATGTATTGCCCTTTAAAGACGTAGAAAATCCTGCGGAAGGCCTGCCTAAAATTTTAGAAAACATGCTCGTGGAGAAAAATAAAGGGGGATCCCTTTTAGAGAGTCGTGTACTATCGGTTTGGGGCGGCCATGTTGGTTTACCGCCCCAACCAACCCTTTTTAAAGGGGAATTCCTTCGGGGTTTTTTCCCTTTAAAGGTGGCTACGGTGGGCGGACCAACAGTCGCCCCGTCGCCGGGCAAGGCTTTGCTGGGAGGGCCCCCCAAACGCCGGTGTTTTCTTCTTCAATGGGGGGGGGGGAAACGGGGCCCCCGAGAAATAAGTGTTAGGACGAAGTGTAGACGGCGTTGTTAAAGCTGGAGATACCACCAAAGGGCTTCCAGTTTGGGACTGTTATTGGCCCCGGGTGCCGCCCCTGGGTTTTTCCGGGGGCAGGGGCCACCCCCATAAAAAAAAAACCCCACGAGACCATGGAGACCCCCTTTGAAAACGAACCCTGGCCTGCTTGGAGAAAATTTTAAAAAAAAGCCGGCCCCACCGGTCGTGAGAGTGGGAGTGTATTTTTTTACGCAATGAAAACGCCCCAGACAAGGGCTTGGGAACGATTTTTACTCCCGGCAAGAAAGGGGTTTTTACAAGGAGCCCAAAACGGGCCCCCAAGGGATGCATTCTTTGGCGGGGGTTTCAAATTTTTATTTAAACTCTTTCCCCGAAGTTTAACCCTTTTTGTGGAGAGAAAATCAAGGGACTTTTGGGGTGTGTTCCCTTTTTTATTTACGTTTGCAAGTACAAAAAATACCCCGTCGGCCAACCCCCAAAAATTTACTTGGGGCCAAATTGCCGCTATTTGATGAGTATAAGGGTAGCCAAAGTTAGAGTGACCCCCTCCCGCGGGATTTTTTCTTGCCGAAATTGGGTTCCCCGGATGCACCGACAATTTGATTTTTTATCTTTTTTGCAGGGAAAAAGCGGGGTGGGAAAAAAAACCCCGACCCTGGGCGGCCCCCAAAAGACAAAAGTGTTTTTTTGGTTGGGCAGGCGGGCTGGGTGATTTAGATATCGAAAAGCCTTGAGAAAGGTCCCTCGTTTTAAAACAGTGCCCCGAAAATGGGGGGAGTAACCGGGTGTATCGTTTACGGCCGTCAAACAAAAGTTTTGGCCCGGCCCTTGGGGTTTTAAGGGACATCGATAATTTTTTTTTAAAATTAAAATAGGAAAAACCCGCGGATGGCCCGAGTGGTGCACCTTTACGGAGGGGGAAAAAATTTTAGCCCTTTCATTTAAAATTAAAAAAAGGGGGAAAAGGGGAAAGGGGTTAAAAATCGATTTCGTTTTTTTCCCTGTGTAAAAAAAAACCCCGGGCTCCGCAAAACCGGGCCCAAAAATCTTTTTAAAATTTTGTTATGGGGAAAGTTTTTGGGGAAAGACCCCGGGTTTTTCCACAAGTAGCCCTTTTCAACCCACTATCAGGGGGCCACCCAAATTCAATTGGGGCGGTTTCCCCTAATCACCCGTGGGGGCAAACTTCATTTGATTTATTGCCCGGGGCATTTCTTTCCCCAATTACCCGAAAAGCGCGTTTCCCCCGTTGCGCCCCAACCAAAAACGAGTGTGGGGGTTTTGGAAAAGGGTTTCCCGACTGCTTTTGGGGTTTGGGTTTCAAATTTTCGGCACCCTTTTAACAATTGGGGGACCGGGGTTTTTTCACGAAAACGGATAGCGTTTTGTTCACGGAAAGGCCCCCGGGGATAGAGTCCACCGACCGGGAGGCTTTTTAGGGGACCCCACTGACGAACCTTTAATTACCCCGGGCCGGGAAGCTACAATTCGGGGGGGGGGTGCCCTTTTTTATCTGGCGGTTTTCCCCAAAAAATTACGCGTCCCGGATTTTTTGTCCGGGGGGCGATCCCACCAAAACAAAAAAAAGATGTGCCAAAGTTCGCGGGAACACCCTAAACTAAAGGGCCCAAACCCGGGAAAGACGTTAAATTTTTACGTTTTTGAAAATGGGGCATGGACCCCCCCCACCCGGGAAGGTACCAAAAACGATACCGCACAAAATTATAAGAAAAAGGTTTTTTTTGGAACTTTGATTTTGGACCATTTCGCAGAAGCAAGGGTTTTTTCCGGCCGGTGTACACCAACGCCGGATTTAAACGTTTTTATAAACGTTGCCCTTTGGGTATTTAAGGGCCCTTTAAAAAAAGCTCGCCCCCAATTAAAAGGTGATTATTTAGACGGGCCGAAAAATAACCCCTTTTTCTTTCTTTTCCCCCTCAGACAGTTTCCCCCGAAATTTTATTTTAAAATTTTTTTTTTCCCAATTTTTTTTTTTCATGAAAACAAGCATTTTTTAAAACACCGGGGTTTCTTTTTTATTTTTTTTATTTTTTCCAAATGCAAACCTCCCTACCAATTTATTTTTTTTAAATAATTATTTATTTGTATATATTTTAATTATAATAAATTGTCTGTAAAATTTAATTTTTTTTTTAGTCAAAAAATGATAAACTGTTTTTATTATTTTTATTTAGTACCCAGGCCCCTTTTACCCCCTATTTTTAAATATTCCCCTGTGTTTTAAACAAAACCCTTTTTTATTTAAAATAATTTAAATTAAATTTGTAAATATTTTAAAGACCAAATAAATATTGTAAAAATTGTTATGTTTGTGTTTTTAGTCTAAACCCCCCCCTCCCTTCCTCTCCCAATAAATTTCAAGCCCCATATTGCTTAAAAGCCCCCAGTCTCAAAAAATTATGGAAAGGTTTTAAACAACCCTTTTGGCCAATTTTAATCAAAGGGGCCCCAGGTGCGGGGGTCAAAATTTTTTAGCAGACTTTTTTTCCGTCACTTGGGGGCACCCAAAGTGTGGCGTTAAAATTTTAAAAAAAATTACCCTGTATTTTTTTCAAAAAAAAGGAACCCGGGAAATTTGAACTAACGGGTTTAGTCTTTTTCTGAAGGGTTTTCCGGAAATGGGAAAGACAATGTAACGGGCTCTCCGCAGTGATTTTTTCCCCGGAAGACCCGATTTCGTGAAAAAAAACGAAAATGGTTTGTCGATCTTTTCACCAAAGGATGGGAAACCCTCAAAAAATTAGCGTAAAGTTCTTACACAAAATATATTTTCCCCCGGGAAGGGGCCAAAAAAGACATTTTTTTTTCAAACGACACTAAAATGTGCTTTTTAAAAACCCCCCATAGAGGGGCGGATTCAAACCCCTTTTCCCCGCCCGGTATGTCCTGAAAACCCCGTGGTTTTTCAAAAAGGCTTACACCCGGGTGCTTTCAAGTTTCCCCACGGCTATATCGTTTTGATTTCAAAAAAGGTTCACCAAAAAGGGTTTTGATATAGAAAACCCCCCACCCAAAAAACGGGTGTTGCGTTTTTTTTCCTACCATGCAAAAGTTATTTAAAAAAACCCACATTCCCCCATTTCAAAACATTTCATAAGCATGAGGGCCCCCCAAAATGTTGAAGCAGGCCCTCTTTCTACGTGCGATGCATCCCAATGAACCCCACCAAAAGCGTCGCCTTGCTGAAAAAGGCCGGGCAAGAAAAAAGATTGATGCCGTTTGCCCCAAAAGTGGCCCACAACACTTTAAAAGGGCGGGTGCCCCCCTTTTAAAAATGCGCAGAAGACAAAAATTTCGGGCCACCAATCCCGGTGGGTTTTCCAAAAACTGGTCAAAAGAGGAGGAAATACTGGGAAAAAAGGGAAAAGAGACTACTGTTCAGAAAGGGCGGGAGAGTTCCCAAAAGTTACTTTTAGCCCCCGTTAATCAGCGGGGGTTTTCCTTCCCCCCTTCCCCCCCCCCCTTGGTTTAACAAGTAGATGAAAGGAAAACACAAAAAGATGATATTGGGGTCCCCCCGGAAAAATTTCACCCGTTACGAAAAAACCCCTTTCCAAAAAGAGGGGGTTGGCCCAAAAAAAATTTGTGGGGTTTCCCGGTGGGCAAGGATATGGAAAAAAAAACTCGCTTTTAAAAATCGACGGGCAAGTCTAAAGGGGCTTTTTACCAAAATAAATTTTGCAGCGCTATCTGCCCTATAGTAACCCCCCCTCCACCCCCCTGAAAATTAACCCCCCCCCCCCCCAAACCCCCTGGGAAATGTTCCCGGGACTTTTCCTACTTAAAAACTGTAACCCGGGACAAGGCGGTAAAAAGTGAATTTTTTTTTGAACATATTTTGTCCCCGAGGGGGGGGATCTCTTGGGCGATAAAGGGGGGTGGGTTTTCCGATAGCCTCTCCCCCGGATCCAATACCGTGGATTTAAAACAAAAGATCTGGTCAGAGCAAAGAACAGCGAAACCCACGGGGGGCGAGAGGGTTTTTCACCGGCCCCCTTAAAAAAATAAAAGTTCCGAAAGATTTTTTTTGGGAACCCCCCAACGTTGGCCCCCCAAATTTGAGTTCCCACGCCCCCTAAACCCCAACCCCCTTACACCCCGTGCAACGCCCCCCCTAAGAAGAAGAAGAAGAGGGTGGGCGAAAAAAGGGGGGCTGCCCTTTAGAGCTTAAAAGGGCGACTTTTTATACGAACCCCTTTTCATCCCTGCAGGGTTTTGGCTTTTTGGGGGGGGCGGTTCCCCCATAAAAGGCGTCAAAGAAATTAACCCCCCCAAAGTTTAAAAGAATGGCCCTTTGTTCGGCAGGAACCTTATACCCTTTAAAAAAAACCCCGGGGCTAAAAAGTTTTTCCCCGCAAAAAGGTTGGGGGTGACAAACATTGCGATCTCTGGGGAAGCCCCATCTCAACGTTAAAGCGAAGGGCTCGCCAAATCAACGAAAGGTTTCCCTTTTAAATTGCTTTATCGTCATCGAGTTTTAGCAAAATGGCCCGGGCCGAGGAAGCTTCCCCCTCCAAGAGGGGGGAAGTGTGGGGAGAGACGCCTTTCAGGAACCCTTTTTTGAACAAAATTTCAAAACTAAATTTACAGATGGACAAAAGGGGGAAAAGTTCCGGCACGTCTAGTCGGAATTTCTCAAGCGAGAAAAAACGTGCATTCTACACCACTTAATAATTCCCGACCGTGGGCAGCGTCCGGAAGATTCAACAAAAATCTGAAAGGGCCCCAGGGGGCGCTACTTTTCCCCAAAAAACACGTAAAACGGTATGTGGCCCGTCCCCCCCCAAAATCTCGTCGACGCTTACAAAGGCGCAAAAAATTTCCCAGTTTCAAGATGGCGCCCCCCGACCCTTTCAGAAACCAAAGTGCATTCAAGTCAAAGGTAATTTTGTACGGTAAGCGGGGGTCCCAAAACCCGATTGCAGGCCGAAAAAAACCCCCAAAGTTGGCGACCGGGCGTAAATTCAGCAAATCCAAAAATTCTGTTTGGGGAAAAAAGGCCCTAACGAGGGGCATTGGAGCGAAAAAGATTTTAAAGTCGCAGTACGTGTGCGACAACCCGTCGTCTACAGGCTCACCCATTTGCGGCGAAGAGGTGGAGGGGAAAAAAACCCCCCCTTTTAAAAAACCCCAATTGCCCCAAATTCCCTTTCGTCTCCCTGAAACTTTTAAAGTTTTATAAAATACTACGGGGGGAAGGGTAAAAGGGCCAGAAAAAAAAGTGTACGGGCAGTGGGAAAAGGGTTTCCCGGCCAAATTTAATTCCTGGATTCCCGCCCAGTTACGTCAGCCGCCCCTCCATTTCAGGACCAATTTTAAAATCACTTTTCCAGCCCGGGCAGTTTTTGGGATATTTCCCCAAAAAAAATTCCTCACGAAATTTTACCACGGGAACTTCCTTAACCCTCTCAACTCGAGGGGCCGGGGGGGAAGTCGCCCCTCGCCGAATTTTAATTTTCCCTGTTCCCTTTTTACCACCCTTTCCCCGAAGGGGCAAAAAAATTTTTTATGGTACAACTGGGGGGCGCTAAAAGGCCCTCGAACAAATATTCCCAAAGGGTATATTTCCCCGCCCGGAAACTACAAACCAAAATATCCATGAATTTTATCAAGGCTCTAAACCCAGGGAGAGGCTTTTTAAAAGGGGGGTTCTGGAGTTGAAATTTAAGTACAAAACCCCAAAAAAAAGTTGAAGTTGTTTTCTTCTTCCCAAAAATACGTGGTGATTCTGTCCAAATTTAATAAGTTTTAGAGCTCGGTTTCGATCCCCAAGAAATAATTGATCAAAGTACCAAAAGTCTCCGTACGCCCCCCAACATTTTTCTAGGGCCCGCCCTGCAAATGTACATCTACACGGAAAATCGTCCCAGCTCAGCCCCTGGGTGACATTGTTTGGGACCCCTGTTTAAAGTATGTCGGTTATCAACAAAAGTAAAACTATCCCCTACGGCATACATAGACAGTTAGCCCAGAAACCCCCTTTCACTTTATGCCCGTGCTTAGAAGGGAAATTGAAAGTTTGGGAAAAAAATATAAAAAACAGACATGGGGGTTGAAACCCGTTAAAATTTGAGTTTGGGAAAAATGTGCGTGAAACTTTTTAAATTTTTGACGCTTCAACATGAACTGCCCCAAACCCAAAAATGCCTTAAATTGACCAGGGGTGGAACAGGAAAAATCTTTCGATCTACCACGGTGTTTCCCCATCAACGCGGGGGGGGGGGGGGGTGGGGGGGGGGGGGGGGGAAGGGGGGGGGGGGGGGGGGGGGGGGAAGGGTTTAAATTTTTTAGTTTGGGCTTTTCAAAAAGGGTAGTTGTGAAAAGCGGGCTAAAGGGCCCTCGGGAAAAAAGGCGTTCATAAAGGGTTTTTTCGAATGCAAATTCCCCGACCCTTGCAAATCAAAAGGGCCCTCCTTTTAAAGAGGCCCCCACGGCCCAAAAATTTGGCCCAGGGGTGGAACAAAACCCGAAACGAAGGTTTAACAGAAGATCAACACGCTGGGGACCGGCTCAGGCCTTTTAAAAAAAAGGCGTCGTAAAAAAGCAAAAGACGTCATTCTAAGGTCGTCACCCGCGGGAAAAGGTCAAGAAAGAAACTAAAGTAATTTCAGTTTGGGTGTCGTTTCTATAAACCCCAGTCCTGCGAGTGTGCCAGCAGTGAACTCGATTCTTTTCCCTGCCACCCAAATCAAACCCCGTTTTAAAGTGGGAATGGCCCAGTACAAAAACCCGTATCTTCCCTCACCATGATTCCCATCGAATTTACCGGTTTTCCGGGGCAAGGCGGGGTTCCCTTTTCGATCTTTCCCCCGACTATGCTCTATCTCCGGGCGGCCCTCATGAAACAATATTGGTGGCGCTTTCACAGAGGTGGGTCAGATCCCCCGTCAACAATTTGGCCTTTCATTCTTTTTTTCCCCAAGGTGGGGCGTGTTCTTAAACCAAAAATAGTTCACCGCCCCGAAACCCCGGTTTTTTTGCCTATAGGGCGTACATCGAGAGTGCTCAATTACAAAGCGAAGCCAAAAAAAACGCATTTGCTTGGTTTTTTTGGTTTGCAGACCCCCGGAAACTTTTTAGGAGTCTAACGCCAAAAAAAAAGGGATTTTAGGTCCCTGCAGTCTCACCACAAAAAGAAGTAAGACGGTGGATCTTTTTTGGGGGATCCCCCACGGTGAGTGTTTAACCCAAAAGAAATTTCCCTTTTTAACGACACCAAATCAGAGTCAGGTTTTGGGCCCTTTTCCCGAGACGGGGTTTTGTCTTATGGCCCGGCCCCTTTAAATCCCTTTACTTTAAGGTTTTTCCCTCGTTGAAGCCCAACCCTTTTAGTGAGGCGTTTTTCAAAATTTGCAACCCTCTTTATACTGTTGGCCCCACGCCAAAGTGTTAAAAGTCAGTCCCGCAAAGTATTCCCAAACACCCGTGTGGAAGTAAAAACACTCACTATTTCCCCACGGGTTTTTTCAAGGGGAAAACGCTGGGCAACGTATTCACCGGCAGTTACCCAAAAAAGGTGCCAAAGTTTGGGATTTGTGTTAACCAGCGTTTTTTCCCAGACGCCACCCAAAAACCCGTTTTAAAAATTTAAAAACCTTTCGGCATGAACCCTTTTTCGCTGTAGTGGAAGGGGAACAAGTACCGTTTGAAAACCCTTACAGGCCCGATTTTTTAAAAAGGGGCACTTTTGTCGTCCCACCATCACGCCCGTTTTTTTGGAAAGGGTAATTTCCCTTTTTTTCCCCTTTAAAAGAGGGATGCAAAATCAACGGAAGCCCTTCCCCAAAGGGGTATCATCTCATGGCTTTTGTTCAGCCCCAATCTCTCCCCCCCCATGACATCGCTTGGAAAATTTTACGAGGGACGGTTCTCTGAGCCCTCGAAGTGGGGCTTTACCGAAACTCTCGTCGAAACCCTCAAAATGTTGTGTAGGGGGAGTTTGCCAAAATTTTCACCAAACGCAAGGACAGAAAGTTTCGTGACGAATTTTGGAAGTTAAAATAAAAGGCTTCCCGCCCCCCTTTCCCCCTTCATTTAAGCCTTTTAACCCCATTGTGGAATTTTCCCGGCCCCTTTATCCCACGACAACAACGGTTTTCGTCAAAGGAACTGAGTGTTTTATCTGTATTTCGGGGACATTTTCTTCAACATTGGGTGTTTAAAAACCCCCATCGCTATCCCAAGAACTTTCCACCTATGCCAGAAAGAAAAACCGGGGTTTTTATAGTAAACAATCTGCCCCCGGATAACCTTGGGGATAGCGGTGATGTGGATTTCAGCCTGCTCGAATCCCCCAAATTCCCCCGCCACCCAAAGGTGCAGAAAAACCCTCTAAAGTCAAAGGGGGCGGAAAAGAAAAAGTTTCTAAACCCCAAATAACGTCTACTTTCCCTGTAGATCTTTACGACGAGGTTGTTCGTCACTGAAAACACTTAAATTGGGGGCCCCACCATGTGGGTTGGCACATGTTGTGTAAAGGAATTTTTTGCTCTCCCTCCCTTTGTTGGGGATTCCCAGACTTGGGTGATGGAAGATGGACAGCCCCAAAAAGACGTTCGCTAAAACAAGGCCGTTTGGTTTTCGTTCTGTACGGTAGGGGTTTTCCCTGCCGGGTAAAAAAAATACCGCAAGAAATTGCGCGACCTGCCACTCTTAGTCTTCAACACCGATCCACCACCAAAATGGGAAGCATTGGGGTCGCCATCTTTATCGACAAGAACGGCGCGGGAAGATTTCTTTTTTCCCCTTATGGTTTTTCCCAACCCCCGTATAAAGTCGCATTGGCATTTTTTACGCCAAAAAAAACTTTCACACGTTTTATTAACACGGGTACAGCTTCCAAAAGGGATCGCCCCCAGACGTTTTCGGCCCAAAACTGTCTCATGTACCTTCTATATCGCTTCCGAAAAATTCCCCTGAAAACTTTCCTGCCCTATTTTCGTCCAAACCCATCGTGAAAGGCCCCAAAGACGCCCAAAAGTGGTGAATATTACAAAAAATTTTTCAAGAAAAATAAGGGTTTCCCCGCCGGGGGGCCCTTCCCAACGGGTGCACCTATAAAAGGGGGCGGCCCCCCCTTTTGGTTTTTGCCGGTCATAACCCCCGAAAATCATGGAAAGGGAAGCGTTTGCGCCAAAACCCCGCGAAAACCCCTCGCCGTCAGGTATTTTCAAACCCTTGTTCCCGCCTGGACGGGGTCGACGCCAAACGAGTCATCGTTGGCATGAGCGTCAAGAACGACTTTTTCGCCCTTTTGTCTAACTAGAAAAAAAGCGGGGGGGAACTGGGCCCCGTGTTTAAACCGTACAGGTGGCAAGGGAATGGGCAGCTACAAGTCGGTTTAAAATTAAGTTTTTCAACAAAACGCAACCTCCTTTAGAAAATTTTGTCTGCTAATTTACGAAAAACTCTCTGAGAAAGCAAGTTCGGTGGACCCTTTTTGGTCAAACAAAAGGGGAAAAAAGGGCGCCGGACTCAAAAGGGTCGCCTATTAGCCCTAGCCCGGGCGCCGGGCTTTTGTGGGTGTGGGGGCCTCCCTCGACGTCGCCGTCGGGCCCAAGGGACCTGTGGTCGACCCCCCGTTGCACGCTATTTTCCCAAAAGATCTGATGACACACTCGTCGTAGATGTGTTTTTTCGACCCAATCGGGGATTGTCGTTTTTACCCCGAAAAACCTCGGTGGAAAAGCACATCAGGGAAAACCCGGGTCTCCACAGTGCTACCTACTATACGTTCCAAGTCGTCGGTTTGGCCCATTAAAATGCTGGATTTTGAAAATGAAAAAAAAATTTTTTCTAAAGCATCTTTAAAAGACACTGTAGAAAAACGTATAAAAAGAATATAAGGTCATTCCTGGGAAAAATGTTAATAAATAAATGTATATTTTTATTAAAAATCTGTGTTTTATTAGACGCCACCCCCAGGGAACAAAATAAAGGGGGGTGGAGCGGACAGAGCTTTTAAAACCCGGGGGGTTACCCCCGCAGGGAAGAAAATGGTCTATTTGTTCACCCATGTTTACAAAAAACCGGGGGGGCGAGTACCCAAATTGTTCAAGGTCATATTGGAAAAGGGGGAGTTAAAAAAAACATAACCCAAGGCCCCTTGGAGGTCTATAGACCGGTTTTCATAAAGAAACGGATTTTTTTTTAAATTACCCTTTTGAATAAATTATATTTTTTTAATTTAAAATTTCCCTGTTTTTTTCACTCCCCCTGCGCCGATCGATCATCCTCACCAATTACCAAAACATAGGGGGGGAACGAACTTTTTTTTTTAAAAAAATTAGCAGTTTTCCTATTAAGGGAAAGTTTGGGGGAGGGCGCTGTAGGTTTGGGGGGGCCTTTTCCCGATAATTAAATCACCAATTAGAAAAATATCTTTTTTGTTTTTTTTAAAATCCTTTTTTTAAACCCCCTTGGGTCATCGACAAATTTATCACCAAATTTTCAATTCTCGGGGAAAACGGGGTTTTGAGGGGGGGGACCGGCTTTAAAATTTTTCCCCTTTCCCACAGAAAATTGGGGCTAAAAGTTTTTTTCATACTTTAGAAAATCCCCTTCATACACAAATTTTCGGATATATGTTCAATTTTTTGGGTGTTTCCCAAAAAACCCCCAAATGTTAGAACAAAACAACGGTCCAATTTAGCCCGAGGGCCTTTTACCCAAACGGGTTTTAGCACACTACTAAATATAATTAGGTTTAGGGGTATCCAAAAAATCAAAAACCCCGTTTAGAGGAGGGTCACTCCAAATATTCGGAAGGTGTTAATTTTTCCCAAAAAATTATGGGCCCAAAACCCCTTTTAAAAAAGGGGTTCTAAGGGTATTAAATTTTTTACAAAAATTTTATGGTGTTGAGTTCCTTTTTCTCCCCTTT
Source organism: Timema cristinae (assembly GCA_039000515.1). Lineage (NCBI taxonomy): Eukaryota > Metazoa > Arthropoda > Insecta > Phasmatodea > Timematidae > Timema > Timema cristinae. The sequence continues at coordinate 8,635 of JBCFYV010001420.1, read as the reverse complement.
TAAAATTTAAAAAAGTTCCCTTTTTAAAAATATATATTACCCCCTACAAAAATAAAGTTAACCCCCCCAAAACCCCCGGGGGAAGCACATTTTGTAAATGTAAAGGGCCTCTTACATACTATGTTTTTCTTCCTAATCTCCCTTTTAGTTGAGCACACATCACACGGGCCCAAAAATTGGGCCCTTTTTTTACAAGGCCCTTTTAAAAATTTTACGTTTAGAATGGTTTGAGTCAATATAATTTTGGATTTACCCTCGTTTTTAGTGGGGAGAGAAAGGTCCTGTCTATGGTGGATCGTAATAAAGTCTCCCAACAGGAGATGGTCAGCATTTTTTTATGCATGGACTCCTCTAATAAATGTGTGTAGTACTGCAATCTATGGTGGGTGGTAGAACCGAGGGGGGTGGGCAAGAGGGGCCTCGTTCCCCTGAAAATAATCCTCAGCTGAAATAAATCCCACCCCCTAAATCTATTTTAAATCCTCTGATACTATCGAAAATGAAGTTGAAAGATCTTGCATTAACCTCAAAATAACTTCTATATACATTCATTATCAAAAGTTTTCCAGAGAAGACCACCTCAAAGTTTCTAGAGGCATCTAATTTTCTAAAATAATTCAAGCTAGGAGCAGTCTAAATATTTTCTAGAAGCACCTAAATTCTAAACATTTTTGGAGGAGAACCCCTTCAAATAGCTTTCAGGAGATCTAAATTTAAAAAAGTAAACTGGTTGAGGACTATTAAAAAATAGCTTCTGGAGGTATCCAAACTTTTAAAAAATTTCCGAAGGACGCTACTCAAAATAGTGTTCTAGGAACATCCAAAGTTCTAAATAATTTGGAGGGGGACTACTCTAAATATCTTTTAAAAGAGTATAATTTCAAAAAAGTGGGAGAGGACCACTTCAAATTAGGGACAGAGAAAACGATAAATGGAGTCTAGAGAGGGGTGATTGCCCTTCTTGGAATAAATTAGCCCTCTTCTAGATGTAGTTCACACCTTCTGATATTCTCGAATATGAAGCTAAAAGACTTGAATAAAACTGCAAATAACTTCTTAAGACATTTAATTTTCAAAAATGCGCCAAGTGATTGAGGTGACAACGACCCCTGCAAATAGTTTTCTAGAGACATCCAATTTTAAAAATTTGCTGGAATAATAGATTATGCATGCATATAATTTTCAAAAATAGCCAGGTGACAATGCAAATAGATTCTAAATACATTCAATTAAAAAATAATACAGGTGAGAATCTTTCCAAATAAAGCAATATTTAATCAGGAGATAACAACGTTAATAAGGCTACTTGTGAGTGATGTGGTTTAGAGAATTGTGTATATTTTTGTTGATTATTTTATTGTAATAAAAAATAATAACTTTAATATTTGTATGAATTCCTTGTATTTTCTTCTTAGAGAACATACCTTTTCTGCTATTATTTTACAATAATTTGGTTTACATTTTCGCTGTATAATTATGTATATGATTGGTGTATTTACCAACATTTAATTGTTTTTATTTGTACATTAAACAGAAGGGACATTGTTTATTTAATGTTAAGCACACTATTTTAATCGATTGACATTGTTATTATTAACGGATGACAGACGTTCACTGTAATGTAACTAAATATATAGTGGAAAAAGAACACCTGGATACAAAAATAAAACACCTAGCTTTTGGTTTAGCGAGTTCTTTATTCGATATGTATTAACTTGTGCTCCACTATTATATGGATCCATCTCAACGTTTGGTCTGCCAGTTGGCTGTCTATCACTTTGTGGTTCTATGTACATATTTTTCGACGAGTCGACGGCCACTAGTTACCTAGTCTAACAATGTTTGTTAATATTTTGTCGATCAGTTGGTCGTCTAGCACATGGTCCTACCCTTATCAACAACTTGGTCTAAGTACTCCTTCGTGTAGATTACTTGTCTGTCTATCACTTTGTTCACACGTATCGACCAGTTTATTGTTGATTAGTTTTATGCACCCAAATTGGTCAACTATTCTTGTGTATATCACTTTGTCCTCGTATGCATGAACTAGTCAGGCCAGTAGGTCATACTAGGGTCGGGATAATTAACCCCCAAGCATTCCAAATATTTGTATATTTTTTGTCGACCAATTGGCTCTTTATCACATGGTCCTAACTCACATCGACCCATGTGATCGACATGGCTTTTGCATGACAAGTAACTTGTCTGTCGACCACTTTTTACACACATGTTGACTAGTGTGTTGTCGATCAGTTAGCTGGAGCCCCAATTGGTCGGCCAGTTTGCTGTCACTTTGTCCACATTAAGCATGAACTTGTCAACCAATTGTTCCAAATCGTGTCGGCCACATGTCTCATCTAGCCTTTAAGATATTTTTTACAGCTTATCGACCAGTTTGTATGATGACAGTGTAAACAATATGAACCTGTAACTAATTTTGTTTACAAAGACAACTTTGTACTTAGGTCTAGAAATTTAAATCATATCATTAATGGCAATCAGTCCTAGTTAAATATAATTGTGTCCAAAAAATAATCAAGATCATTACACTTATTGTATTTCGTTGAATATCATATTTAAAAAAAAAATGTTATCTTAAATTAAAAAACCTTTAGTTAATGTCATTTTTATCCATATATTCCAAAAAGTGTATTTAATTTTGTATATTAACTTGTTGAGTATGTGATCATCTTTACAAACCCCACAGTGAATTTGTTCTCATTAGCACTAAAAGTCATATATTTATTCGAGTTTCCCCTGGCTAGGCCAGGGGAGGATCCGGGTGGGTTGGGTGCGATCGTCCCCTCCTGCATAGAAAATAATCATAAATATCGAAACCAATACTTTAAAGTTGTAAAGAATGACTGACTAACACCTTCCTCATCCTATCTCCTACACGACCTAAACAAAATTAGGCAACAATTTTCTTTCTACTTAGCTCTAGAGCAAAGAAAGGGAGGTAAAACTAAAAATGTTCTAGTACAAATATTAAGTTTAGTAAATAAATATATATTTATTTTTTTATTACTAAAACACTTTGGGAATATGTACAGTATAATTATTTTTTTTATTTTGACGGCACTTTTTTTTTTTATTTTTTTTTTTGTTTTAAAAAATTAAAATTTGGTTAATCAATTTGTGTTTTTCTTAAAAAAGTATTATTATTATTAAAAATTAATTGTTATTTCAACAGTTTGTTAAATCGAATATTAAAATTTAAAAAATTAAAAATTTAAAAAAATTTATTAAAAAAATTTTTAAAAATTTTATTTAAAGGGAGCCTTGAAAAAACCAATTTACCTTACAATCCCCGGATCAACCTTGAGCTAGGCGTAGTTAAAAGTATTTTCCTTCTAACGAAGATTGTACCCACCAAACCCTCTGTAAAATTTTCCTGTTGGGTATAATCCCCTCTTTCCTTACTTTTTTTTTGTATGAAACGAAAATTTAAGAAAAGAGTGAGAGGTAATTGATACTTTTCCCCCCCTTTTTAACCGGCCGCACGAGCACGAAAAACCCGATTATACACTCTATGGAATATATTTTGTCCCGCAGCCTGTGCCACCGTTACCAGACTCAATCAAACGTTTCAAAAACCCCCTGAGCCCAATCATACAAGTGTGAAGCTCTTCTAGTCTTGTTTGTGGGGGGAAAGGTCGGGATTAGAACCGGATTGGTTTGATTTTTTTAAATTGTTTTATATAGAATAAAAAAAAGAACATGTTCACATTTGAAGACTTGAAAGGGGGAAAAAAATAAATCGCATTGTTTCCAAAGCTGAATAAATAATTTTTCCTATTTCCTGAACACTGACTTTTTTTTTTTTTTGCATTATATAAAATTTAGAATATATATATTTAAAAGAAACTAAATATAAAAAAACACCAAAGAATATGAAAAGTCTAGCTTGTGAACAAAAAAAAAAGAAACTCGATAGTTGAAACTAATTAAGCTTTTCTTTAAAACGTTTTATTGAACTTTTAATATAACCCAATTATCTATTCCCTTCCCCGTTTTACCCGTCAAACCAAGCCAGCTGTCACCAGTCCAAGGATCAGTGGCAAAGGGAAACCTAACCCCCCATTTGTGTTTAGTTATCGCTTGATGTAGAATCTTGAAGTTGGGACTGCCAGGGAGTTACATAAATTGAAAAAAAAAAAACCCGATTGATTTTTAATCCGGGAAATTTTGCGTCCTGCTAGGTTAGAACTTGTTATCCCCTGGGGGGATAAACGCACATCTCAACAAAAAATATGAATATCCTACTGTGAATGAAAATTTATTTCGATTGCAATCTTAAAAGCTGATTTTACGTCGGTGGGGACCCAATTATACCCTGTAGCTAGTGGGTAACCGTAAAAGTTGTGATAGTGGTTTGGTCCTGACACGCCTCTTTGCTGTTGATTGGTTATTGGTTTTCCCTCCCCAACCACCCCCTGCAACCCCATCCTCTGACCCCCCCCCCCCCCCACCCGACCACCACCAGTGCCCAACATTTGGTTCTTTTCCAAATATGTTGTATTATTTTGTCTTTTTTTTATTTGTTTTTATGGTCTTTTGTTTTTATTTGGTCAAGGTTTATTTATGTATGCCCATGGCTTTTTTATTTGTACCATTCGTTTTTTTTATTTTGGGTAGGATTGGGATGGGGCGTTAAAGTTTTTTATTTATTTGTGGTTGCAGTCCAGGGGTCGAGCATTCTTCCCCTGTCATCGGGGGGAACACGGAGCGAGAAGCCTTGACGGCAGCTTACAAAGAGTGGAAAGATGTTTCCCCCTGCCTTGAGCCCCCCTTTCCCCCTCCCTCAACCCATCCTAAGGTAGGGTTTTGCAAACCCCCCTCCCCATATCCTTGTGGTGAGGGTTTTCCTTTTGAAGGCGCTATTTTGGGGACTGACAAGAAAGGGGGAAAGAATAGATGTGACCTTGATTGATGTTGCAATGGGGGTTCTTTTATGACTGCTCCAGTTTGGGGCCAACAAGACAGAATAGACTTAACCCTTTAAACCGTGAACTAGGGCATTGACTCTGGCAAACCCTTCCTAGGCAAGGGTTTTTTTCTGTGTCCGAAAAAAACCCCCCCCCCTCCTCTCTAGTGATAATGGGATTTCCCTTAGACAGTTGCCCGTTTGGAGGTCGACAAGACAAAGCTGGGAAATGACCTGAATGATGTTGCAAGGTTTTTTATGATGGCGCCAGTTTGCCAGTTACAAAAACAGGAAAAAGTCGTGACCTTAAAACCGCGAGCTAATCAAGAAAGTCTTTAAAACCTGTTTAAGTTTGGTGCCATTTTGTGGCCCAACAATTTTAGCTAAGTATCTAGTGTAAGGGGGACAGAAAGATTTTGCATGTATAAAAACGATATTACAAAACATATATTTATTAAACATTAAAAGGGTTTTTCGACATCAACATAATATTTATTAACATTTTTTAAGGAAAGCCGCATATAACGTTCATATTTTTTTTCTACAGTATTCTTAAATCGTAGGGAAAATTGTTTTTAGTCAACCGCTGTAATGTCCAAACCGACGACTTGACGTTTTATAGTAGGTAGCACTGTTAAAGATCCAGGTCTTGATATCGTTTCCACCGTAGGCTGTTCGAGATGTACATCCGCTGATTCTGTTAGGTTCGCATATATCCACAAAGAGTGTGGGGTCACAAAACGTTGAAATAGGGGAAGGGTGAACCCTATCCAGCGGTTGGGGGAACGTTGAGAGGTCCCCAACCAAAAACGCGCCCATCTAGGGTGATGGTGCCCATTTGAATCCGGCATCTTGTTTCTCGCTTGTGAAGCCTACGGTCACGCCTAAGTCTCAAAAAAGGTTTCATGATTGTCAGACTACTCTTCTGAGGAATTGCGTTTGCTGAAAAACTTTGATATGACCGACTTTGTGCACAATTTTACCCCTTTTTAAAGTTAAACAAAGCACGTTCCCTCTGCTTTTTCTAACTGAACTAGGGCGTGAGTTTCCTGACACTCTCCCAAAGATGACTCGTTTGGGATTGACTTCTCCCGTGGAAACAAAAATGTTGAAAATACTGTGGGGCGAGCAGCTTCGCTGGTTTTTCATTGCGGGCAAACGTCTTGACCTTCCCCTTTTGTTTGTTTTTTTCCCACATTACGTCATTTCTTGTATATTTATGGGGGAGATGGCTTTGAAAAATTTTCATCGAATTTCTGCAAAAATGGGACGTTTATGGTTATCAAAAAATGACTGGGTTTTTGGGCCCCCGGCCGCATTCTTTATACCCCAGTTTGACTTCCACTGCAAATGCCCTTGCGTAGTCTTTTTAAACGGGATTTACTTTTGTGCTCGTTCTTTGTTAAAAAAATGTACACGGCCCGGGGGGGGGGGGGAAAAAATACGGCACTTAATGCGGTGTCAAGGATGTTATGACGTAAAAGGTTTTTCTTTTATCGCGGAAAATACAAAACAAGTTACCCTTAACGGAAAGTTTTGGGGGATTAGGCCCTCATATAGGGGCCCGCCTCACCGACTTCCTGAACACGGCAATTTTTTTTCGGAGAGGTTTTTGAAATTGTTTCACTCGTTAGCCCCCCACCCCCCTTTTAAGATTCACCGGACATCAAAGCATATTCCCCTGCCCCTTAGTTTTTTAATATGCACCCATTTTGATTTGTTTTAACGGGGTTCACACCCTTGAATCCCGGTTCTTTTTAACGTCACACACACCCTTTGGGAAAACCAAGCAGGGCAAAGGGGAAAAGTGTGCACCATTTTGAATTGTAATTTTTCCCCTTGGTTTTTTTACGGCTATTTCTAAGCGGGAGGGGTTTTCACACTGTAAAAAATTTGGTAAAATTTCCTTACATTATTGGAAGTAATTAACCCATACAAGTTTGAAGTTTTCCCTCACAGTCATGGGGAAAAAGGGCCCCTCGGTAGAAATTTTCATGTACTGGGTTGGTATTTTTCCCATGTTTGGATATGGAAAAATTAATTTTTTGACCGCCTTTAAAGATTGTGATTTTTATATACTGATTGGTATTTTTCCCATACCATACAAATAATTCTTATTTAGGCACTTTAAAATTTTTTACCTATAAGTGCACATAAGATCATTTTAAAAAGAATTCAGATAACATCAAAAAGGACTTACGCCCTTTAAATAAATAAAGTGCACTAGGGTAAAAGTGGGGCTACTATTCAGACACAGCCTATATTTTAAGTTAATAAAATAGTTTGGTAGGATACCTAATCTTTTTCGTTTATTACAAATGATACACCTTTTTTAACTAAGCTTTAGTCAAATGTAGGAAATTGATAGCTCAATCTCTATACAAGATAAAAACAATTTAAATCACAAAATAAACAACTGCCACGTGGTTTTTTGTTCTTATTACAAGTTAGGTTAAACAAGCGAAATTCCTCCATTTTTTCACATCATGAATTATATTCATAAATAATTAACTTGTTCTTCACTAACTGGTGAGAAAATACAGGAGCAAATATACTCCTTTAACAAAAAAAATTAATAATTCGATAACTTTTTTATTAACACTATGTTCTTCACTAAACAAATATGGCGAACTTCTTCTGAAATTGAAGACAAACGCGTCTCTCTCTCTCTCTCCCCTCTCTCTCTCTCTCTCTCTCTCTCTCTCTCTCTCTATTATAGCGCATGCGCCCCTGAGCTACGAATCGGTGTTTCCCATTCAAGTTGAAATTTTCCCATATAAATGTATGGATAAATTTTCGGTGCATTGGAAATGTCGATAGACATACGGGAAAATTCCGATATCCGTAAAGGTATATTAAAAAGTATGGGAGAAATACAATATTGTTTTTATGGAAAATTTATGTTAAATTTTTTACAGTGCACATTTGTTATTACCCCTCCCACATGGCTCTTTAAAGTGGCGTAACTTATAAACAAGGGGGGACGAACTGAGGAACGAAGCATTGAATTGTAAAAACTTTGTTTTACCTTAGAGAGCACAGCCTGCACGTCAAGCTAATCTGCCCCCCTAAATGAGACAAATACAGGTCTTAACATGGAGTTGGTATTGACTAATAGTAGATCTACGTGATCCTCGGTGCTAGATCCATGGTCCTGGAAACGTCCTAGCAAAGCATTGATTTTATCCTCAAGCCAGGTTTGAGCATCACGATCGCTCTCTGTCGTCCCAATTGTATGATCAAATTCACGGCCCGACACAAAAAACCCACTTCAATTGGCTTAATTCTCTCCTCGGGCGATTCAAAGAGGGACGCCTTGGGACGGAGCTACAAACCCAAACTGGTTTACCGGGCCCACTAATTCCCAACTGGGGACACCGAAGATCGTCCCACTGTCACCGTTTCCAAGGTTTGTGGGAGGACCGTGGACCCCGTCTTCCTACCGCAGCTTGGCTTTGAACACCGTCCCCTGGCTCGAAGGTGGGTGCACCGGAGGTGGGGCGAAGGGGCCCAGTGCCCCTGTGAGGGGGACTGTCCCGGGGGATGCCAGCAGACATTTTCAGCATTCAATTGAAAATTTAACACACAATCACGTGTCAAAATTAACTTCAAAGTAAATACTTGAAAATATAATTGTTACAATCATATTTTCTGCAAACTTTCGCATGTTTAATTTTTAATGATATCAAAATTATATTAATATTTTTA